>CAUYPK010144054.1:0-43104 GCA_963574355.1 Loris lydekkerianus
AACTATACCACAAGACTATGAGGAAAGGACCAAGGAAGGGGAAGGGAGGGGGGAGGTTTGGGTGGAGGGAGGGTGATGGGTTGGGCCACATCTATGGTGCATATTTTTATCTATAATAAAAAAAAAAAAAAAAAGAAAAAAGTATGAGACACTTTCTGGGAATCTTGTTCCATGGAGACTTGGAGCCCAATTCAATGTAAAAAAAAAATTTTCTATTAGGAACATTCTTAGGGGGAATTGACAGTAGCCAGCAACTTACCCCAAAAGCCATCATGTGAATTTGAATTAAAACTATGATAAGATACAACTTTTAAGTCATGGTTAAAGAGATGGTACCTTAGAAAGGATGAGGAAGTTCAATCAGCCTTTGTAGCTAGAGGGCTGAAGCCTAAGAAACCCAGAATGGGAGGAATGAAGAGTCTTAATTTTCCTGCATTGCTTTTTTTTTTTTTTTTTTTCCTTAGAGACAGAGTCTTACTTTGCTGCTCTTGGTAGAGTACCGTGGCAACATAGCTCACAGCAACCTCAAACTCTTGGGCTCAAATAATCCTCTTGCCTCAGCCTCCCAAGTAGGTGGGACAGTGGGACTACAGGTACCTGCCACAACACCTGGCTATTTTTAGAGATGAGGTCTCGTTCTTGCTCAGGCTGGTCTCGAACCTGTGAGTTCAGGCAGTCCACCCGCTTCGGCCTCCCAGAGTGCTAGTATTACAGGCAACCACGCCCAGCCTACATTGCATTATTTTAAAGGGGGGGATGGCCACACTGGACTGAAATACATAGGCCATAAAGACCTTTGATTCCCCCCACCCAGAGTGCTGGTTGCTAAACTGTGAAGGATTCATACACACATTGAGAATCTGATAAAAGGTCTGGGCCTCACCCTATGTATACTATACTCACAAAATTTTATACCAGTTTTAGGGAGTTCAAAGATCCTTTCCCATCCATCCATAGACAACCCAGGGATTCACAGACTCCAGCTTAAGCATCTGTGCCCTAGAGGATGGTGAGTTCCTTTTGTTGGAACAGCCTAGGATTCACTGAGCCTAGAAATTGAATTCTCATCCCAAGACAGGATGGTCATTCCAGGTCATGTCTGTGTTACTCCAGGGGAGCCACGGAAGAGCTTATACAAATAGGAACCAGCAGGAAGGAGAGAAATTAAAATGTAGCAATCATGGAGTAGGGGTATTTAATCTCTTTTAAGGCTTATGATAGGCGCCTGCTGGTTTTCCCCTGATATCCCCTGACACCTACTGACAGGGTATTTGCAGCACCACACAGGGACTCAGGGCCCTGTGACAGGAGGAGCACTGAGGAGGTCCATGATAGTCTTGAAACCATAAACAGCAATAGGAAACCACTGGAGGCAGACTCAAGCTGTGTGACATGCCCGTTGTTGGTGGCCATACTGCTTTTTGTTTATAGAATTTGCTGTTCTTTTTATGGCAGGTTTGGTAGGGTTTTTTTTTTCCTTGTTGATGGAGATTAGCCACATAAATCCTTTTATGGCAATGTGCAATCCCCCACAAACACTTCTGATTGTTGCTGATGGTGAGCACTGCATCTATTTCAGGTTCACTCAATGTTCTTTCTTCTCATCCAGGCCAATAGCTTCTCCAACCAGATAATGGAGTCCAAATTTAAGATTTCTTTATTTGGGAGTTGGAAGGGGGGGGAGGAGAAGCTCAAGGAGGTGGGGCGAGGTTGATATTGAGAGATACAGACGTTTAATTAAGCTCCAAAATATTTATTTATTTATTTTTTTTTTTATTTTTTTTTTTTTTTGCAGTTTCTGGCCGGGGCTGGGTTTGAACCTGCCACCTCCAGCATATGGGGTCAGCACCCCACACCTTTGAGCCACAGGCACCACCCGCCCCAAAATATTTATGATGAGAACAAACCACATGCCGTACTTGTTTGGGGTAAAAGGCTTCTAAAAAGACTTTGTGGCAAGAAGCAAGCATGGATGTGAAGGGTTTTTTTTTTTAATAGTTGTTTATATTCTTTTATTTATTTATTTATTTATTTTTATTAAATCATAGCTGTGTACATTAGTGCAATCAAGGTGTACAATGTGCTGGTTTCATACACAATCTGAAATATTTTCATCAAACTGTTTAATATAGCCTTCATGGCATTTTCTTAGTTATTGTATGTAGACATTTGTATTCTGCATTTAGTAAGTTTCACCTATACCCATTCTAAGATGCACCGTAGGTATGACCCCACAGTTGTTTATAGTCTTATCTAAAGCATCTTCATTTAACAATTTCATATAATTAATATTGTAGCTGTATCATTTACAGCATTTACTATACAGAGTTATGGAGTAGGAAGCATGTGTTATACTTATGCCCTAACATTACCACTTTAGGTATGTATCCCCACCGTACAGAGAGAAACACTTCCATATCCGGGATTTCAGGTCTTCTAGGAACCTCTCGGCATTTTGCTACTCTTTCCACACATCTGGGCAAAGAGAATTCAGACTTTAAGGAAAACATCGATCCCAGAAATTTAGTTCTCTGCCATCCTAAAACTAAAATCCAAGAATCAGCAAGTTAATAAAAATGCCGTAAATTAGTACCTTTAGACAAGAGCAGAGTTCATTCAGAGCTGAGGTCTGCCTGGCTGAGCCAATACTCTCTCCATTTTAATAGTTTAATAAAAATTAGCATAATTAACGAACATCTGTATGATCCAGAGTGGTGCAATTTGGCACTTGGAAACGAGGGCTTAAACATGATTGCTGTGAGTTTAATGTTGTTTTAATTCTTTTTGGCACTATGCAGTGAAATAAACGTTTGGTGGTGATAGTTCTCGGCCGGATCTCATTTGCATTTTTCTCCCTTTGATTATGAGCAATTGTGGACTCCCCAGCAATTCATCAAAGTAGAAATTATTTTAAAATACCTCGTGGTGTTCAGACTGGGCTGGAGCTATGCATGGGGGGTGGTAGTGGGAGAGAAAGCTAGAAATTTTCCATTCATGCTTTAAGCATCTCAACCCTGCAGTCCTTTTCGGATATCCAGCCAAGGGATGAAATCTGGAAAAGACAGTCAGATCCCAGGACCTGTAGGTACTTTGATTAAGCTCCCAGGCTCCCACAGCAGGATACATATGGTCTCTGAGACTGTGCCATCCTCCTTACACTTCTGTCTGCTTTTTTGTTTTGAAGGGCAGAGAGTTGATTTCACTCATTTCAGTTCTTACCACTGTGGTGAAGATACTACATCTGTAGTCGGCAGGGTCAGTGTTCCCCTCGAGCAAGAGCAAACAGACTGGGAGCCCAGCCTTTGCAGGTGCCCTGCTGAGCCTCATCTGCTTCCTGTTTGGTCCCTTTTCAAATTGGCAGACAGCACTTTCCCAAGGCTTAGTCCCTATTCCTGGCATTACAGCTAAGGGGGGTGATAGTGGGGGGGGGGACAAAGTGTGAGTCAAAGTCAGGGGTCCTAAGTTGTCTCCTGGGAGCAAATGCCTTATCCCATCCCCTATAGGTGATGAAAGATGACAGCATCTGGTGGGTAGACACATTTCACACATGTTTAAGCAAGTTGACTTGGATTGAAAGACTGTTGGACAACATTGTGCCCATCCTCTGTAAAACAGCAGAAGAGCTAAAGCCAGTTTTTATGAGTTACAGTAAGAGAGGAAGACAGAGTGTGTATTTCCCCTTCACAGCAGGCCCTATAGATATGGACATTCTGGCAACTCAGTAAACACAAGGCAACACGGCAAGAAAACTTAAGGCAGAAACTTCCCTAAGTTCAAAGTTGAGAAATGGACAGTAACATAACTTGTACCAAGAAGAGATTAAAAACATCCTGACAAGCATAGCCAAGGGATTCGGGGTAATTTCCCAGAAGGCAGAAGCTGGCGTTGGGGGAGGGAATGGGAAGGTGTAGGGTACGAAGAAGTGGTGGACAGATGCATTCAGTCGTTTAAGACTGATTTTTTAAGCTGGGCACCTGTGGCTCAAGCGGCTAAGGTGCCAGCCACATACAGCTGAGCTAGTGGGTTCAAATCCAATCCAGGCCGCCAAACAACAATGACGGCTGCAACCAAAGAATAGCCGAGCCTTGTGGCGGGCACCTATAGTCCCAGCTGCTTGGGAGGCTGAGGCAGGAGAATCGCTTGAGCCCAGGAGTTGGGGGTTGCTGTGAGCTGTGATGCCACACCACTCTACCCAGGTTCTGTCTAAAAGAAAAAAAAAAAAGACTGATTTTTTAAAAGGCAATTGCCTGGTCCTAAAAGAGTCAGTCTTAATTCTTGTGTCATTTGAGATTCTTCTCAGTATTTAGGGAGCCATTTGGATAGACTATCTCTAAAGGCAGTTGATCACTTTCTGCCACAACCAATTCAATCACCAGGAGAGTATCTTAGCATTAGTTGTAACTAACTCTGCTCAACTGAGAGTACAAATTCCCATGGCCTCCTTCATTTCATCATAACCTCATTTAACAAGTATTTATTTGGCCCCAGTCTCTGCTGGGTGTATTATTATTATTATTTAAGACAGAGTCTCACTCTGTTGTCCTGTAGAGTGCCATGGCATAATAGCTAACAGCAACCTGCATCATAGCTCACAGCAACCTCAGACTCCTGGGCTTGAGCAATCCTCTTGACTCAGCTTCCCAAGTAGCTATGACTACAGGTGCCCACCCCGAGGCCTGGCTAATTTTCCTATTTTTGGTAGAGATGGGGGTCTCACTCTTGCTTAGGGTGGTCTCGAACACCTGAGCGCAAGCAATCCACCCACCTCAGCCTCCCATCTGCTGACTATACTACTGAATGCTGAGGATACAACAGCCATGAGGCTGGGAGTGGTGAAACATGCCTATAATCATAGCACTGTGGGAGGCCAAGGTGGGTGGATTGCCTGAGCTCACAGGTTCAAGACCAGCCTTGAGCAAGACCCTTTCTTAAAAAAAATAGCCAGGCATGTGGCAGGCACCTGTAGTCCCAGCTATTTGGGAGGCTGAGGCAAGAGGATCGCTTGAACCCAAGAGTTTGAGCTAAGCCTTGCAGTCTTGCTGTCTTGCTATGAGCTAAGATGCCATGGCACTCTACCAAGGGTGACCAAGTGAGACTCTGTCTCAAAAAAAAAAAAAAAAAAATGAGAGCGTTATGCCCAGCACTGCTGAGGGATCAAGTAAGTTAAAGATTGAGAAGTACCCGGAGAACCTGAGCAATGAGAACGTTATAGGCGACAACAGAAAGAGTCTTAAGTATAGCCCTAACAGAGCTGCTTAAAGAGCAAATAGAAAGGAAGAAGTCGAGGTAGTACATGAGTAAACTTTTCCAGTAAGTGTGTGAAGTGTAAGTTCATAGACTAGTAGAAATGAGAAGTAGCTATGCAGGGGCAATGGAGACTAATAGTTTTTTTCAAAAACTCATGAGCTCAAACAATCCATTTGCCTCAGTCTCCCAGAGTGCTGGGACAACAGGCATGAGCCACCGCGCCCGGCCTCCTGCCTGTCATTTTTGATCTACCTGTCAACCTCCCACCTCTCCCAGGGAAGGCGGCTAATATTTAGAGTACCTACTACATGTCAGACACTTTCCGTTGTTTTCCCTTCGGCAGTATCACATCTCCACAGCACAGAGGAGGGGCGATATTACCCCTGCTCTTACAGATGAGGAAGTTAAAGCTAAGAGAACCTAAGGTCACATGGCTACTAAATGACCAAATGGGATTAGATCACAGTCTGTCTGACTCCAAAGCCCATTATTCCATGCTATACCCTCCCAAGGAGCAAGCAATCTTCTGGTTCGTCATAATATACCTCATGGGAACTCAAATAGCACTTTGCACATAGAAGATGCTTGATAAATATTATTGATTTGAACTATGACCTGACTCCCTGAATATCTTTAGTGTCCCGGCACGTTAGTGTGTGCCCAGCTTTCTCCAAAGAAAACATACCATTCTACTTGGTTTAGGAAGAAATGCTCTTTAGGTTCAACAATGTCATCAAATGTGCTATGTTTATAATAGATAAGAGTATGACAAAATGAAAACATTTCTTTTAAAATACTTCCTCCAGATGACTTTTAAATTTACTAATCCCATCAGGGATGTTGGCATTCTGATGATGCCAACAAAAAAAGCACCCAAGAGAATCTCCCATGCACTCACTGTAACATGAACACAAGCTTGACCAAATTCCAACTGGAGCTGTCTTCTTTTCATTTTTCAGGAGTATAACATGTATGGCTGGTGGGTAGGAGAACTGAACAGCCTCATTGGGATTGTTCCAAAGGAGTATCTCACCAGAGCCTTTGATGTGGAAGAAAAATGAAGCCCAGGTAGCAGAATCACTATCAATGAGCTGCCCATTAGTTGGGGTAATTTGTAGGCCATGACTTCAGTTTCTTTCCTTTTCTTCCTTCCTTTCTTTTTTTGAAACAGAGTCCATTTTTTGCCCTGGGTATAGTGCCATAGAGTCATAGCTCAGCCTCAAACTTTTGGGCTCAAGTGATCCTCTTGCCTCAGCCTCCCCAGCCACAAAGCCCAGCTATTTCTTTTCTTTTCTGTTTTTTTAGAGATAGGGTCTTTTTTTTTTTTTTTTAATCTCACTTTGTCACTCTGGGTAGAGTGCCATGGAATCATAGTTCATAGTACCCTCAAACTTTTGGACTCAAGTGATTCTCTTTCAGCCTCCTGAGTAGTTGGGACCACAAGCACCTGCCACAATGCCCAGCTATTTTTAGAGAAGGGGTATTATTCTTGCTCAGGCTGGCCTGGAACTCCTGAGCTCAGGCAACCCATCAGCCTCTGTCTCCCAGAGTGCTAGGATTACAGGTGTGAGCCACCACTCCCAGACTTCAGTTTCTTTTTGAAAGGTGAGAGTTGCCAGTGGAGTAGCTTTCCTTCACTTACAAAAATTATGCTAGTGATCACCATTGAAAGAAAATTAGTCTGGAATTGTTTTTTCTAAATTTGGACTGTGTCATTTAGGATTGAGTTCAAGTAATAACGCTAGACAATCCAACATAACAGTGACTTAACTAATGCAGAATTTTGCTTTTCTTTTCTGTAAAAATCTGGAGGAAAGTGGCCCAAGGTAGCCATTCTCATCTCTGTTTGCTCCTCTGTATGTGGCCAACATTCCCAAGGTCATCCTCTCCTTTTAAGGACATTTCACAGATATCGTACACCCACTTCTGCTTACATTCTATTGGCCAGATACACCAAGCTACAAAGAAAGCTGATAACCCTATGCTCAGCTTAAAAAACAAAAGTTAATTATTAAATTAAAAAAAGAGATAACTGGGTATTTTTGCCACAAGGGTAGATCTGAGTTTATCCATAGCTCTCAAATCCATCTAGAACACCATTTCCCAAAAATGCCCACATGTTGCAATATGGCTGACAAAGATTAAGAATCTAGTATGCTGGGCAGCACCTGTGGCTCAGTGGGTAGGGTGCCAGCCCCATATACTGAGGGTGGCAGGTTCAAACCCGGCCCCTGCCAAATTACAACAGAAAAATAGCCAGGCGTTGTGGCAGGCGCCTATAGTCCCAGCCACTTGGGAGGCTGAGGCAAGAGAAGAGCCTAAGCCCAAGAGCTGGAGGTTGCTGTGAGCTGTAACGCCATGTCCCTCTGCCAAGGGCAACAAAGTGAGAGTCTGTCTCTTAAAAAAAAAAAAAAGAATATAGTATGATGATTCCTATGGAATCCATTTAACTTTGAAATCATAAAGATTATAGTTTGGTGGGGGGGCGGCGCCTGTGGCTCAAGGAGTAGGGCGCCGGCCCGTAAACTGGGGGGGGTGGCGGGTTCAAGCCTGGCCCCAGCCAAAACTGAAAAAAAAAAAGAATATAGTTTGGGGCTTGGTGCCCATAGCTCAGCGGTTAGGGCACCGGCCACATACACTGGAGCTGGGGGGTTCGAACCCGGCCCAGGCCTGCTAAAACAACAATGATAACTACAACAAAAAAATAGCTGGGCATTGTGGTGGGCACTTGTAGCCCCAGCTACTTGGGAGGCTGAGGCAAGAGAATTACCTAAGCCCAAGAGTTTCAGGTTTCTGTGAGCTGTGATGCCATGGCACTCTACCAAGGGCAACATAGTGGGACTCCATCTCAAAAAAAAAAAAAAGAATATAGTAAGGTGGTGATACACACCTGTAGTCCCCGCTACTCAGAAAGCTAAGACGGAAAGATCCTTAAGCCGAAGAGCTGGAGGTTGTAGTGAGCTATGATGATGATGTCAGAGTTTAAGACTAGTCTGGGCAACATACCAAAATCTTGTCTGTATAGAAAATAAATTTAAAAATTAGCCAGGCCGGGTGATGCACAACTGTAGTCTCAGCTATTTGGGAGGCTGAGACAGGAGGATTGCTTTAGTCTAGCAATTTGAGATTGCAGTGAGCTATGATTGTACCACTGCACTCTAGTCAGGCAACAAAGGAAGACCCTATCTCTTAAAAAGCAAAATTACATCACTTGGCCCTGCATGGTTGGTGGGCATGTGTAGTCCCAGCACTCAGCAGGCTGAGGCAGAAGCCTCGTTTGAACTCAGGAGTTTGAGGTTGCTGTGAGCTGGGCTGAAGCCACAGCATTCTAGCCTGGGGCAACAGAGTGAGACTCTGTCTTTTTATATGTATATGTGTGTGTATACACAAATATATGGTTTGCATTTTATGAGCAAGAACCATATTGTATGTGTGTTTTTCTCTTTTTTTTTTTTTTTTTTTTAAACAGAGTCTCACTATGTCCCCCTTGGTAGAGTGCCGTGGCATCACAGTTCACAGCAACCTCAAACTCTTGGGCATAAGCAATTCTCCTGCCTCAGCCTCTCAAGTAAGCTGGGACTACAGGCACCGCCATAATGCCTGGCTATTTTTTTGTTGTAGTTGTCATTGTTTAGCAGGCCTGGGCTGGGTTCGAACCCACTAGCCCTGGTGTATGTGGCTGGCATCCTAACCACTAAGCACAGACACAGAATGTTTTCTTGTTTGTTTGTTTGTTTAGAGACAGAGTTTCACTTTGTTGCCCTCGGTAGAGTGCTATGGCGTCACAGCTCACAGCAACCTCCAGTCTTGGGCTTAGACAATTCTCTTCTTTCAGCCTCCTCAGTAGCTGGGACTACAGATGCCCGCCACAACGCCCGGATATTTTTTTGCTGCAGTTTGACCAGGGCCAGGTTCAAACCCCCACTCTTGGTATATGGGGCCCGCACTCTACTCACTGAGCCACAGGTGCAGCCCAGGCACGGAGTGTTTTAAACAGTGGGAGGCAGCGCCCGTAGTTCAGTGAATAGGGCACAGGCCACATACACCGAGACTGGCGGGTTTGAGCCTCGCCTGGGCCTGCTGAACAACAATGACAACTGCAACCAAAAAATAGCCAGGCATTACAGTGGGCGCCTATAGTCCCAGCTATCTGGGAGGTTGAGGCAAGAAAATTGCTTAAGTCCAAGAGTTTGAGGTTGCTGTGAGCTGTGACACATTGGCACTCTACTGAGGGGGACATGGTGAGACTCTGCCTCAAAAAAATAAATAAATGAACAAATAAAACAGCGGGAGTGAGTGCTTAGTTTGGGTGAGGTACCCGTGGGAGCCACTTTGATGCAGAGTAGATTGTGTTTAGGCACCCAAGACTAGCATGATATCACCAGCTCCATCTTCTGGCCTGAAATGGGAGTAGCTCTTTATTGTTGAGGGTGAAGGCCATCTGTGTGACGGTGATACAAACTGTCCTCATAGTCTTCCAGGCCAGGACTTACTTTAGTGGGCAGCACCTTCTGAGTGAATTCATTTAGTAAAATACATAAGAATAGAGCTTACTCTCCAATGTTACTGTACAACTATAAAGCTCCAGCTCTGGCCAATCACTCAAGGTTTGACTTATGAGGACTCTGTTTCCTGTCCATAAATGCAGAAGGGCTGGAACTTTTCTATCAAACCTAAATAAATTCACCCTATTTCACTTGGTCATATATTAAACATTGTATATCTCATTCTTTTTGACCCAACAATTCCACTTCTAGGAATTTATCCTGCAACTTGCACACATGCAAAATGAGTTATGCACATAATGTTCATTTTGTAATTGCAAATGACTGGAACTGACCTAAATGTTCAAAACAGCTAGTCAGATAACTATAGTATTCATTCATTGAATTGAATACTATTTTACTATAATAGTAAAAAAGAAAGGGAAGCTGTCACGGGATACATTGTGAATTTTTTTTTTTCTTTTTTGAGACAGAGTCTCCTCACTATGTTGCCCTCCATAGGATGCCATGGTGTCACAGCTCATAGCAACTTCAAACTCTTGGGCTTAACTGATTTTCTGGCCTCAGCCTCCCAAGTAGCTGGGACTACAGCGCCCGCCACAACATCTGGCTTTTTTTTTTTTTTTTTTTTTTTGTAGTTGTCATTGTTGTTTAGCTGGCCCAGACCGGGTTCGAACCCACCAACCCCAGTGTATGTGGCCAGTGCCCTAACCACTGAGCCATAGGTGCCACAGGCAGATCTTTTGAGTGTAGGCATCAGAGGCTGCAGTGAGCTATGATGATGCCACTGCCCTCTAGCTTGGGCAACAGAATGAGACTCTTTCTCAATAAAATAAAATAAATAGACTAGAATAGGATAAAATGAACCTAAATCAGTTTATTTTTTCTCCTTTAGGAAATATATCCTTTTCTCAATGCTTCCTTCATAAAGAAACTGATCACCAAGAGCTCCCACTTCCTACCCCACCACCCCACCATCCCGATGGACTCCCCCTTTACTGAAGAGACCCCCGTAGTGACTGTGAACCACTGAAAGACAGGTGGGAAGAGACTCATTCATCAAACCTGTTACTAAATCTGCCTAGTCATAGCCCATCCCCAACTCTAAACATGTCTACACATCCACAAATGCCTTTTCCATGGGCTTGTCATAAGGAAGGTAAAAGAGAAAGAAACCGTAGGAAGAGGAAGTTGTTTGTTGTTCTGGCTGGTTTGAAATGCACAAATAAAATCCAGATTTGGTTCCTTGCCATGTGTGATGTTGTTGAATTCCTTTCTGTAATAGTTTCACAATGCCAGCTCTGGACATTCTCACCACCTTCAATTGGGAAGGAGCAACCAGAGGGAAAATAAAAGCCCGAAGAAGGAGACTTGCCCTTGTCTTTCAGGGCAGAATCCCTGAAACCTAGGTCTGCTGGTTTCTGGTGGCTTCTCAGTCTTCCTTTTGTTGGCTACTTATGTATTAAATCTCTGAAATGAGACAGAGCCAGAAGCAAGGCCTCGGAGTCAACACATTAGAAGCTCCTCTTCAGGCCTCGGGTTACTTAACAACGCCCTGTGTCCTGCACTACAAGTCCTAGGGAGTTGCTAAGACAGTGCTTTGAGGAGGGTTTCAGTATGGATACGGGGCTTCCTGTTTTCTTTCCAGTAGCTTATACCCAGCACTCCGGCTACTTGTGCTTTGAAGACACAGCTAACCCTAATGATTAAGAATATAACAGCCAAGCACAGTTGGCTCACACCTGTAATCCCAGCACTTTGGGAGGCTGACACAGGAAGATCCCTTGTGCTCAGGAGTTCAAGACCAGCCTGAGAAAGAGTGAGACTCTGTCTCTACTAAAAATAGAAAAGAAAAAAATATATATATGTATATATATATATATATAACATGTGCTGTTAGCTCTTTAAGATCACTGTGTATTTTATATACATATTTCTATATATTTTATATAGTATATAAAACTTGTAGATGTATAAAAGGTCTGCAATGAGACAGCCTGAGAATAAATCCCAGTTCCCTGTTCCCTATGTTCTCTAAAGTAAGTTTTTGGAAATTTTGCCTCAGTTTTCTCATTTTAGAAGTATACTCTATCTCATTAGGTAACTAGAGATATTAAAGAATTTAACAAGTATAGCTGGGCGAGGTGGCTCACGCCTGTAATCCCAGCACTATGGGAGGCTGCGAAGGGAGAATTGCTTGAGCTCAGGAGTTTGAGACTTGCCTGAGTGAGAATGAGACCCCAACTCATTAAAAAAAAACAAAAAAAACCAGCCAGGCGCTGCGGAGAGGGCGTGTATTGCCAGCGGCTGCCAGAGGGTCAGGCAGCAGGATGCTCATGGCCCGAGCCTGAGATTGTAGTGAGCTATGACACCATTGCACTCAGCTCAGGGCATAGGTGAGACTGTCTCAACAACAACAAGAAAATTAACAATTATAACATACTTAGAATAATGCCTGGCATGTAGTGACTGCTCAATAAGGTTTAGCTGTTATTATTACCTCTCTACCTGAGAAATTTCAAAGATAAGCAACTGAGCAGCTATAAAAATGCCTGTTCATAGCAGTCCTGGATTGGCAGTAGCCTTCCTCTCCCCTGTAATGACCATAGTCCTCGGTAGCTGCAGAGTCAGACACTCCTATCACCACAAGAGGGAAATCAGGAAGCAAAACAGGGATGTCAGCGGATTCCAAGTTTAAGAAAAAAAAAAAAGAAAGTATTCATTTCCAGATTTTCTGACTCTGGAATAAAAAAAGGAAGACCTCTTGTATATGACAGATAAAGACATGGGTGAGAAAAGGGTTAATTTAAGCTTAGGAGGAAAAAAACAAGTGACATAAAAGGCAATATAAATAGAAGCATCTGTAATGTCCCTCCCACTTTACATAGGGCGCTTAAAGAAGAAGAAACCACTAGGTGGCAGCACATGAGCAGGTGAACCAAAGAGAACCAATGGCCTTCTGTTTTAGGAACCTTTGCACCAATCCTAGGCCACAGGTAAGAACAATGGGCATTGTTCTAGAGTGTTTAACAGAGACACCCATGTCTAGAAGGCTGGGTGGCTAAGAAGTGGAAATACCATTGTGCAACTGCTCTGTGACTGAGAAACACCAGAAAAGGGGATACTGGAAGAGGAAGAGCAGGTATCTGGGGCAGGATGAGAAGGAGTTGAAAAAGGAACCCAAGATCAAGGTAACTTCTTCACACCTTACACAGTTCTATGCTGTCTAATTAACGTAGCTCTTGGATTCCAGCATTTAGAACAAAATGGTTCTTTCTCTACACGTAGGTCAGGGGAAATTCGGCACCCCTCTGTACCCTATGGTAGGCACCACACTGGAATACTCAGACCCCCCCTTTCTAGCTATAAAACTTCATGGAAGCCAGGCCTGGGTGGCTCATGCTTGTAATCCTCAGCACTTGGGAGGCCGAGTCAGGTAAATTGCCTGATCTCATGAGTTCGAGACCAGCCTCAGCCAGAGTGAGACTCTGTCTCTACTAAAAATAGAAAAACTAGTGGGGCATTGTAGCTGGCACCTGTAGTCCCAACCACTGGGAGGCTGATGCAAGAGGATTGCTTGAGCCCAAGAGGTTAAGGTGAGCTATGACACCACAGCACTCTACTCTGGGCAACAGTGAGAGTATGTCTTAAAACAAACAAACAACAACAAAAAAAACTTCATGTTAAAAGAAATTAAGTTAGCCCTAAAAGATACAAACAAATAGACTGTTTAGAAATCTGTCCTGTAGCTATTCTAGCTATCTCTGACTTTCTTGTAGTATGCAAAAAAAAAAAAAAAAAAAAAAAAAAGGTAGAACTCTGACCAGCATCTCTGTTGGGGGGCAGTTCTAAAGGAGTCCTTTTGGAAGCAGCAGATTCCTACAGTCTGTTGAAAATTAAACCTTACCCAGCAAAATTGCTCCCCACTCAACAGGCTCAACAACCTCTATCTTCACCAACGCCTCAGATGGCAATGGATTAATCAGATTACCCTTTACAGTCTGATTCCACTAACCGAATCCCCACCTCACTGCCAGTCACCAACTGGATAACTGGGGTATTTGACCACTGCACCACGTTATGTGTAGGGTGGCTTCTTAATCACCACCAATTGTTCTAGCAAGGATAGACATGAGAGGTTTTTTTCTTCCTTGATTTTATTATGTAAAAAGGGGAAAAGATTAAAGCTAAGATCCTAAATTTGTTTATTTGAGACACAGTTTTACTATGTCGCCCTCGGTAGAGTGCTGTGTAATCACAGCTCACAGCAACCTCAAACTCTTGGGCTTAAGAGTTTGCCTCAGCCTCCCAATAACTGGGAGTACAGGCACCTGGGGCTATTTTTTGGTTGTAGTTGTCATTACTGTTTAGCAGGCCAGGGCTGGGCTCAAACCCACCAGCCTTAGTATATGTGGCTGGCGTCCTATTCACTGAGCTATGGGTGCCGAGCCAATACCTGGCTATTTTCAGTTACAGTTGTCATTGTTGTTTAACTAGCCCAGGCCAGATTCAAACCCACCAGCCTCAGTGTATGTGGCTGGCGCCATAACCACTATGCTACAGGCACCGAGCCTATTTTTTTTTTATTTCTTTATTTTTTCTTTTTTTTTTCTTTTTTGCAGTTTTAGGCTGGGGCTGGGTTTGAACCCACCACCTCAAGCACATGGGGCCAGTGCCCCACTCCTTTGAGTCACAGGCGCCGCCCCTTATTTTTTTCTTTTTGAGACAGAATCTCAAGCTGTTGCGCTGGGTAGAGTGCTGTGGCATCATAACTCACAGCAACCTCCAACTCTTGGGCTTAAATGATACTCTTGCCTCAGTTTTTCTATTTTTATTATTTATTTATTTATTTATTTATTTATTTATTTATTTTTAGAGACAGTCTCACTTTGTCGCCCTCAGTAGAGTGCCTTGGCATCACAGCTTACAGCAACCTCCAGCTCTTGGGCTTAGACAATTCTCTTGCCTCAACCTCCCAAGTAGCTGGGACTACTGATGCCTGCCACAATGCCCAGCTATTTTTTGGTTGTAGTTGTCATTGTTTGGTAGGCCCAGACTGGATCTGAACTGGTCAACTCTGGTGTATGTGGCTGGCACCTTAGCTACTTGAACTATAGGCACCACCCTAAGATCCTAAATTTAGAAGTAAATATACATCTGCCCTTCACAGATAAATAATCAATTACACAGAATTTGCTGAATACAACTTGGTCTGCATTGTCCAACCTGATATCTTAGAATATTAAATACTCTGAAAGCAATATTTCAGCTACATTTCATTAAAAAATACATTTTCTCTAGTGTTTTCTCATTTATATAACAAAATAGTATATATAGACACTGTTTTGCCATTATCTCAATTTTTAATTTTCCCCTACAGTGACCTGTTATATTTCTTAGAAATATGTATTTAACTCAAAACCACCTATATCTTTCCCTCTGATGAATAAAAATGGGAAAGGAGGTGGCACTCATAGCTCTGTGGGTAGAGTGCCGGCCATATACACCAAGGCTGGCAGGTTCAAGGCCGGCCTGGGCCTGCTAAACAACAATGACAACTGCAACCAAAAAATAGCCGGGCATTGTGGTGGGCACCTGTAGTCCCAGCTACTTGGGAGGCTGAGGCAGGAGAATCGCTTAAAGCCCAAGAGTTTGAGGTTGCTGTGAGCTGTGACACCATGGCAGTCTACCAAGGGTGACATAGTAAGACTCTGTCTCAAAAAAAAAAAAAAAAAAAAAAAAAGGGAAAGGAGAGAATTCCTCTTAAGTCTCATTCCCAAACCCTGGTCGATACATTTTTCCATGTGAGTGGCACCAAAGGTGGAGCCAACAAGATGTCCTCCTTTCTGTAACATAATAGGTAAAGAATAGCTTCCATCTTAAATTACCATTAACTTTTTAAAAAGCAATTTAGCTTTTCTAATTGCACCTCCTGATTTATAACCAGTTAGTCTTTGTAAGTAATGAAACTGAGGATCTAAAATCATAGAAAATCTTCTGTGGAAGAAGAAATGAAATGAAAGCTCTTTGAAATTCTCTGTCAGCTGCTTTGCTTGTTGAATTACTTGAGTTCTATTGTAGTTAGACATCTCCAATGAGACATCAAAATCCATATTTCAGCCGGGCCTGGTGGCTCACACCTCTAATTACTAGTATTCTGGATGGCTGAGGCAGGAGAATCACTTGAGCTCGGGAGTTGGAAACCAGCCTAAGCAGGAGACCCCCACTCCCACCCATCTCTACTAAAATAGAAAAATTAGCTGGGCACCCCTAGTCCCAGCTATTCAAGGGGGTGAGGCAGGAGGATCACTTGGACCCAGAAGTTTGAAGTTACTGTGAGCTGACACTATGGCACTCTAGCATTGGCAACAGAGCGAGACTCTGTCTCACATGCACACACACAAATCCACATTTCACACTAGTGCCAGTCCCTGGCATCACAATAAGGCGGGTGTCACTGCAAAGAGCAAGATAATGCATGACAGGTGAGGAGAGGGGAGACCCTGCCTTTAAAAAGCAGCCTGTAGGAGCCAACTGGGGTGGCTAACGCTTG
The DNA here is from genome assembly GCA_963574355.1 of Loris lydekkerianus. NCBI lineage: Eukaryota > Metazoa > Chordata > Mammalia > Primates > Lorisidae > Loris > Loris lydekkerianus. The sequence goes on from CAUYPK010144054.1 coordinate 16,306, forward strand.
TAATCCTAGCACTTTGGGAGGCCAAGGCGGGTGGATTTCTTGAGCTCGCAAGTTCAAGACCACCCTAAGCAAAAAGTGAGAACCCCATCTCTACTAAAAATAGAAAAATTGAGGCAAGAGGATCACTTGAGCCCAAGAGTTGGAGGTTGCTGTGAGCTGTGATGCCAAGTCACTCTATTCAGGACGACAGCTTGAGACTCTGTCTCAAAAAATAAAAAATAAAAACCAGCCTGAGAGGCCAGGCACAGTGATTCACACCTGTAATCCCAGCACTCTGGGAGGCCAAAGAGGGTAGATTGCTTGAGCTCAGGAGTTCAACACCAGCCTGAGCAAGAGTGAGACCCCCATCTCTACTAAAAATGGAAAAACTAGCCGGGCATGGTAGCAAGCACCTGTAGTCCCAGCTACTTGGGAGACTGAGGCAAAAGGATCGCTTGAGCCCAGGAGTTTGAGGTTGTTGTGAGCTATGACACTACAGAACTCTACCCAGGGGAATAGAATAAGACTCTGTTAGAATAAATAGAATAAAACAAACAAACAAAAAAACAGCCTGAGAGAGATGGAGTTGAAGAGAAGCAAGAAGGGAAAAAAAAGAAAAGTACAGAAGTTTGCATCTCAAGAATAAAACTCAGGGACAGCAATGCTTTCATCTCTGGCTCATAAAATAAAAAACCTCCCCACAGGTCTCACATCAGAAGCAGCTCTGGAAGGATAAATCTTGATTGGTGCTGATTTGTTAATTCGCAGAGCACCAGCAAAATCTGCAGGGCTGACTCTAGAAAAAGCAAACCCCTACACAGAGGATTATCCCTGACACAACCCAGTGACTCAAACTCATTTTCTAGTTTGTGGATTACCATAGTCCCTTGCTCCTCCCCCTTCCATCCTGCCCAGCTATTTCATTTCCCATTAGAATTTACCCAGATAGGGTAGGGAGTTTGAAATTTACAACTAAAAAGAGATTTTTCTTTTTCTTATGCAAGGTATTTAAATTATTCTTCATATTTCCCTATGAAAAACTGTTCAGAGGGCTTGGCGCCCGTATCTCAGTGGTTAGGGCGTGGGCCACATACACGGAGGCAGGCAGGTTCAAATGCAGTCAGGGCTTGCCACACAACAATGACAATTGCAACCAAAAAATGACCGGGCGTTGTGGCAGGCGCCTGTGGTCCCAGCTACTTGAGAGGCTGAGGTAAGAGAATCACTTAAGCCCAAGAGTTGGAGGTTGCTGTGAGCTGTGACACCATAGCACTCTACCGAGGGTGACACAATGAGACTCTGTCTCAAAAAACAAACAACAACAAAAAAACTATTCAGAGCACTGGAGTAGTGGCTCATACCTGTAGAATTTGAGGTTGCTATAAGCTAAGCTGAAAGTATGGCACTCTAGCCTGAGTGACAGAGTGAGAGTCAGTCTCAAAAAAAAAAAAAAAAAAAAAAAAGGCCGCACACAACCCTAGCGCTCTGGGAGGTCAAGGTGGGTGTATCGCCTGAGCTCAAGAATTCAAGATCAGCCTGAGCCAAGAGTGAGACCTTATCTCTACTAAAAATAGAAAAACTAGCTGGGTGGCGCCTATGGGTCAGTGAGTAGGGCACCGGCCCCATGTACCGAGGGTGGTTGGGTTCAAACCCAGCCCCAGCCAAACTGGAACAAAAAAATAGCCGGGCGTTGTGGTGGGCGCCTGTAGTCCCAGCTACTTGGGAGGCTGAGGCAAGAGAATCACCTAAGCCCAAGAGCTGGAGGCTGCTATGAGCTGTGATGCTACAGCACTCTACTGAGGTTGACAGAGTCTGAAAGGAAAGAAAGAAAAGAAAGAAAGAGAGAGAGAGAAAGAACGAAAAAGAAAGAAAGAGTAACTGGGCACTTGTAGTCCAGCTACTACAGGAAATTAAGACAAGAGGATTGCTTGAGCCCAAGAATTTGAGGTTGCTATGAGCTATGATGGCACAGCACTCTACCCAGGGTAACAGAGTGAAACTGTCTCAAAAAACAAAAACAACTATTCAGAAAACATGCTGTTTCTTTTCTCAGTTTGAATTATGGCCATTTTGGGGGAGTTAATTAATGATACATTTTAAGATTTAGCCTATTTTGTACAAAAACATTTTACAAATATAATGGCAAAAAAATACTCCTGTATTAAAGAAAATTGAGGTACAATTAAGATGGTGGCCATAAAACTTACTCTCCAAACTGAGACATTTTGAGAGTGAAGGGGAGAGTTACTAATGCTGAGGCTGGGCGCAACCCAGCTTAGGCATGATTATAACTCACGCCTATAATCTGAAGCAGGAGGATCACCTGAGGTCAGAGGTTCAAGACCAGCATAAGCAAAAGCAAGACCCAGTCCATACAAGAAAAAACAAAAAAATTAGCTGGGCATAGTGGGAGATGCCTGTAGTCTTAGCTACTCAGGAAGGTGAGGGAAGGGGGATCTCTTGAGCCTAGGAGTTTGAGGTTGCTATGAGCTAAGCTGATGCCATGGCACTCTAACCTGGGCAACAGAGTGAGACTCTAGCTAAAAAAAAAAAAAAAAAAAATTACGTAGAGACTGCAGGTATAAGCTGGGAATTGTGGTCACCCTAAAAATAAGGCAAAACTGGTTGCCCTCACCTGGGGAGTGGGTGATAGAGATGACTTGGCTTTCCTGGTATGAGGCTTGGCAACATCCCCCCTAATGAAGTTGTCTTCACCCCTGCAGGCCTGGTTTCTAGGCAAACTCTGCCAACAAGGCTTCTTTTCCCTGATGCCCAGCCTGTTCTGGTGTCTCTGGCATCAAGCTGCTTATGGGGCTGGCTGGCTGTCAGCAGCTATGTGTGTTCAGTTCCCTTATGAGGTCCCATCATAGTCTACATCCCTCTACCTGGCAGAGTGCCACTGAAAGAAGCATTTTTGTGGCACTGGGCAATTGTATGCCACTTCCTTGCTTCCTGTGACAGTTCCAAGAGGCTTCTAGTGCTGGTCCTCAAAGAGGGCATCTGGTTCCACTGCAGATGCTCACAACCTGATGGTGAGCAGCTGGATACCTTTCATCCTCCACATGCGATCATGGAACAGAAAAACAGGCTACAGACACGTCTCTTTTCCATTGTCAGACACACCATGAATCATCAAAGTGGCACACCACTACCCTCATGGGCCTGCCACTAACATATTCTACCTCTGGGAAATTTGAGATTATTTCTGGTGTCTGGAAATTTGAGATTATTTCTAACATCTCCAAGTCTAGGAGGACAGAACTTTGAGCTGATTACCTCATTCTATTAACGCTGGGTTTCTCACTCTCATCATTATTAACATCTTAGGCCCGATAATGGTATGTTGTGGGGGCATTTAGTATGCTCAGCAGCATCCCTAGCCTCTTCCCACCTGATGTCTGGAAATTTGAGATTATTTTTTCAATGTCTCCAAGTTTAGGGGAACAGAATGCCAGCCGTACTTCCCCCACAAGTTCTGACAACCAAAGATCTTCCTAGGTATTGCCAAATAGCTCCTGTGAACAAAGTCTCCCAAGGTTAAGAATCATTGTCTCAGAGCATTTGGGGTATGCTTAGGGCAAAAGACAGAAACTGCCCTGCCTTTTAGAAGTTTGTGCTTTAGCCCCTGGATGGTAGGTGATAGAGATCACAGCTGAGTTGATAAGATACAATATTTCAATGCCATGACTCTCAGGCTTTAAAAACCAGCAGACCAGCCTGCTGTCTGTCCACCCATGCTGCTGCAGATTCGCACTACAAAAATGGTGTGTTGGAATAAGACCATACTCGCGTTCACAGAGCTGCATTACAGTGAGTCTCTTGTGTCTCGAGATCTATTTACTATCACTTGTTTTCCTTTTCTGTAGCAGAAATCTAAAAGGGGAGCGCTGAAACCAAGTGACATCCTATGTACCTCTTCAGAGCAAGAAACAGGGTCCTAGAAACACAACACAGACAACAGCTGCAGCTGAAAAGAAGCTGCGCCTGCTCCCTCAGCATCACACTGGGTGGGGCTATGTGCAGCACTTTGGGTGTGTTGACTGCAGTCCCCAGGCAGAAGTGGGGAGACTCACGACAGATTGCCATCTCACGGCTGTGCTTTTCCTGTTCCTTCGTGTTAGTTTAGAGTAAGTTTTCTCATACAAAATTACTCCCAGGTGTTCTGTCAAGAACCAAAAAATAAATAAAAGAAAAATATAAACAACCAAAACCCACAGCCTTCTCAAGAGGACAAAACAGGATGAGGGGTCTGGTGCCACCGTTCTTTGCCAGCATAGGCCAGACAGAAGGGCCATCTCTGGCTCTGGTACCAGCCAGAGCCCTGTGATGCTGCCTCCCATGGGCCTTGAATCTGAGGCACCTGGAAGGGTTATTAGCAGGATTGGAACTCATCCCTCTGCTGGGACTAGATCATAATTACAGTAATTTTCTAACAGAGCTCGGTAGTAGGACTGTTTAATCAGCATCTCACTCCCTTGTGCTCCCAGCCCTCATCACTCAAGGAGAGGAGTGGGATGGTTCTTAAAGAGACAGTGCCCGCCTTTCAGCGTTTTGAACAGATGTGCCCTAATTGGTAGAATATATCTAAGTCTCATAGCTTATAGCAGGCAGGTTGCATCGCCTCCAACAAACTGCCTCAGGCTTTTGCTACTCTGGGCCTTCTGCTGAAGGACCAGTTCAGGCTGCTGGTAGGCCTAGCTTCCCACACCAGCACAGCCACTAGAAGGGACACACAGGGCTGGAGCACTTATGGAAGGAATCAAACAAGCTGGCCCTTTCTTAACCGATGGTATGAAAGAAAAAATGCTTGGCTGAAGGACGGGAAGGAGGGACTTGACAGCCGTGCATGAAAAATAATTTTGGCTTGGGGGGAGCCTGTGGCTCAATGGAGTAGGGCACAGGCCCCATATGCCAGAGGTGGTGGGTTCAAACCCAGCCCCAGCCAAAAACTGCAAAAAAAAAAACAAGAACAAAATGGGGCGGTGCCTGTGGCTTAGTCGGTAGGGCACTGGCCCCATATATTGAGGATGGTGGGTTCAAACCCGGCCCTGGCCAAACTGCAATAAAAAAATAGCCGGGTGTTGTGGCAGGCACTTGTAGTCCCAGGTACTGGGGAGGTTGAGGCAAGAGAATCGCCTAAGCCCAGGAGTTGGAGGTTGCTGTGAGCTGTGTGACACCATGGCACTCTACTCTGGGTGACAAAGTGAGACTCTGCCTTTACAAAAAAAAAAAAAGAAGAAGAAAAATGGTTTTGGCTGGTAGCTTCCTATAATCCAGGAGATTATAAAAGCATCTTGTGCTCCTGTCCTTCCAGGGGAAAAAAGCCTTAAAGGCTTCCCAGTAGTCTCTTGACTCTCACCCTCCAGCTTCACCACCTCTCTGCTTATCATCTTGTGCCCCTTCCATGACCATGGAAGTACTCCTTTGCCATTTTTTTTTTTCTCTTCCTTTGCTTGTCGAAGGAGACCATATCTCTCCTGAACCAAAGGAAAACAAAATTTTCACTCTGCTTACTGAATTAGGAATTCTGTTTCCTAAGAAGTGTGGCTCTTGTTACCCTTTTGAGCTTAAGTTTCTGTGTCTATTCTATCTTGATATTTGAGGACTACAGGTGCCCGCCACAACACCCAGCTATTTTTTTTTTGCACTTTGGCCAGGGCCAGGTTTAAACCCACCACCCTCAGTATATGGGGCCAGCGCCCTACCGACTAAGCCACAGGCACCGCCCCATTTTGTTCTTGTTCTTTCCAGCTCCAAATCCATGGGTAAGGGGAAATGTTCCCCCCCACACAAGTTCTCTAAGATGATCCTTAGACTGCCCCTAACACTCTGTTGGTAAGCCAAATGCATTCTTGTTCTTTGTAGAGGTCTCCAAAACAGTGCTTTAGAGAGCTGGGGCAGGAAGTAGATGAGAGGTAAGAAAGGGTGGAGGCTTCAAAACTGAGTTGAGGGGCTGGGTGCGGTGGCTCATGCCTGTAATCCTAGCACTCTGGGAGGCCCAGGCAGGTGGATTGTTGGAGTTTAGGAGTTTGAAATCATACTGAGCAAGAGACCTTATCTCTTAAAAAAATACCCCACCATTGTGGCAGGCACCTATAGTCTCAGCTACTCAGGAGGCTGAGATTAGAGAATTGCTTAAGTCCAAGAGTTTGAGGGTGCTGTGTGCTATGACACCATAGCTCTCAACCCTAGGGTGACTGAGACTTGTCTCAAAAAAAAAAAATAATAATAATAATAATAAAGTGGGTTGAGGGCTGAATGTGGCTCATACCCATCATCTTTGCATTCTGGGAGGCTGAGGTGGATGGACTGAGCTCAGGAGTTCGAGACCAGCCCAAGCAAGTGTAAGACCTCATCTCTACTAAAAATAGAAAAATGAGCCAGCCACGGATTATAGCCAAGTGCTTATAATCCCAGCTACTTGGGAGGCTGAGGCAAGAGAATTTCTTAGCCCAAGAGATTGAAGTTGCTGTGAGCTATGATAATATCATGGCACACAAGAATTGCTTGAGCCTAAGAGTTTGAGGTTGCTGTGAGATATGACACCATGGCACTCTACTGAGGGTGACAAAGACTCTGTCTCAAAAGAAAAAAAAAAACAAAAAAAAACAAAGGAAGTGCTATTTCACACTATAGTGGTTATCCACTTGGCTTTAGCTGCGTCCCAACTGACTACATGCACATATATAAATCTATAAATTCTACTCCAGCCTCTGATTTAATGCTCCAGCAGCCTATAAGGCAGGCTGGGAGCTGTTCCATTCCCATTTCTACTCCCAATCCATCTTCACATCCTTTGGACTTACTGTCCATCCCATACCTAGAGTGTCATTCATTCAGTAAGAGCTGAGGTGTACAATTTCACAAACACAGAGCTAACTTAATGCCCAGATTATTAAAAAGTCCTAACAACTTCTCAAGCAAAGCTACCAGAGACAGTATCAATAGTGTGGATCTAAGGCCTCAGTAGTCAGAAAACTAAGGACTGTGAATGAGCTCTGATTTCTAAGAAAAACTGCGAAAGCCCTGCAGGGGGACTTTTTTCTTGAGTATAGTCATGGTTTTATAATTTTTTTTTTTTTTTGAGTTTTTGATTTAAAAAAACAACAAAACTTGTCCTATAGAGCTTGGAAAGTATCTTTTACATGAATATACTCAATTGCCATCTAAAAACCAAGCTTTTTCAAAAGCCATACTCAGTTTCTTCAGCTAGAAAATGAGAAGAATACCAACCCTACCCTCCTCACTGGGCAGAGGTCAATTAAAATGATACATATGAAACTTACTATTTTTATGTTCCCCTTCCCCCCAAATACATACTTACTTTGACCAGATGAAACCCCCAGGAGCTTGGGATCAGTTATCCTGTGTAAAATGATATGACACCACGGCACTCTACCCATGGCTTCAGCCATGTAAGAAGCCATCAGAAGAAAGGTGACTAATCAGGCAACAGAATCTGACTCAAACCTAAATTCTAAACAAAATACTTTTGTTCTACAAAGTAGCTCAGTGGACAACTCCACCCAGCTAGTTGTTTCATACAGAAGTCATCCAGCCATGATGTCTAAATCTGCACACACACAAAGGGACAGAGCAAAACATAAAAGGGGGCCATGCACGGTGGCTCACATCTATGATCCTAGCACTCTTGAGAAGCAGAGGAATTCAAGATTACCCTGAGCAAAAGCAAGACTGCATCTCTACTAAAAAAATAAAAAAAGATACACTAGTTGGGTGTTGCAGCAGGTACTGCTTAGCTACTCAGGAGGCTGAAGCAAGAGGATCACTGAACTCAGGAGTTTGAGGTTGCTATGAGCTATGACACTATGGCACTCTATCTACCCAGGGCCAAGAGTGAGACTCTCTCAAAAATAAATAAATAGGGCGGCGCCTGTGGCTCAGTGAGTGGGGCCCCGGCCCCATATACTGAAGGTGGCGGGTTCAATCCTGGCCCCAAACTGCAACAAAAAAATAGCTGGGTGTCGTGGCGAGTGCCTGTAGTCCCAGCTACTCAGGAGGCCTGAGGCAAGAGGCAAGAGAATCACCTAAGCCCAGGAGTTGGAGGTTGCTGTGAACTGTGTGATGCCATGGCACTCTACCAAGGGTAATAAAGTGAGACTCTGTCTCTAAAAAAAATAAAATAATAAAATAAATAAATAAAGAGGGGCATACAGCACTGCCTGGATGGAGAAGAAAACCAGTCTTTGCTGTTTTCCTCGTAACTCAAGGCCCATATCATCAGGAAAACTCTTCCTTTCTTAGGACATCTTCTTCCATGGCCTATATTCAACTCAGTGCAAGACTGATGGGAGATGGTGCCTGGCCTTAGATTAACTGAAGTGCTGTTGTATGCACTGCTGCTAATGGATCATTAAGAAAGCTGGGAGTCAGAAAAATCACATCCATGTCTTTGAATGGCTCCTGCTGTCCCAGCAGCCTAGCCTGCTGGCAGAAGTAGCTGCAAAGCACCAACTCCAGAAAGAAAAGGAGCAAACAGAAGAAGGCCAACCCAGCTTGCTGTTTTTTTGGCTGAGTAGGGAATTGACACAGACCACCTCCGGCTCTGTCTGGAAGTTTTGAGATCAGAGAGCTTCAGGCACAGCTGGGTTCACAGCTGCACCATTTGGAGCATTGGACTTATTAATATTCATGAGCCATCCTCACCAATCGGCAGAGCGGATGCCATTAGCTTAGCATCTGTCGGGTTTTTGTAAGGGTTGTGCATGGAGTTTTTCCCCTTTTAAATGAACTTCTTTTGACATTTTGGATTTGCCTCTGTAGATTTTCTATTCTCGCCCTTGCTCTCTGCAGCATTATATAAAGAGGAGATACCCAAGGGAGGTGGGCAGGAAAGAGGAATGAATACCAGCCAGGCTTTACATCTGCCTGTTGACAAACTTTATTTCTCTTTCAGCACCTGGCACCTCAGACAGCCTGCAAGGATGGAAGCAGCATCAGGTAAATTATACCTAACAAGGTTCATGCCCAGAATTGTGAGAAGAGCTGGATCCTGGCTCTTTGGAATACAATTCTTGCTCTAGTGGTGAATTTGAGCTGTACGTACAATGCAGGAGAGCTGCTGCAGTTCTGAACCATTATTTCCACGCTGATAAATTCATGATTTATGAAAGTAACTACTACCAGCTCTCACTCCCTCCTTCTCGGCTACAGCTTGTTAGACACAAATTGCAACAACAGTCTTAAATACTTGCATTTTATTTCAGGCCATCGCCCCTCAACTCTGAACTAAATGCCATGACAGTCCCACAGCATAGGCTAGTAGTAAAACAGCCCACAGACAGGGTGGAATGGTCACAGAAGGGAGGAGTGGGTGAGAGGGAAAGAACCACACACACAATCCTTAGAGCAGAGCAATGCAGAGTGCCTGCAGCACTGGGCTCCTACCAGGTCTGGCTCTCAGTGGAGAGGAATGATGGCAGCAGGAGGGCAGAATGCCTCATTGTCTGAAGGAGGGCGGGTTGTTCCTCATCTCCATCCCCAGAGCCCTCTCTTCCAGGCAGAAACAAAGCCCTTGCGCCCCACTGAACTGAACAAACGGCCTCCTTGCAACACAGCAGAGGGACAACACAGGCAGCTGAAGCCTTGGGGGCAGGGAGCTATTACTAAAGGAGAAGAAAAGGATTCAAAAGAAAGAAACCCACTCTAAGCCTGCAAAAAAGATAGCCATGTCTCTGCTTTATAACTAGAAGAGAGTGTAAGCCCCAGACAGCCTTTCCCAAAACAAAGGCCCCTGAGCTGTTTCCTGTCCCTCTGGCTGTGGCCAACCACTTCCCTCCAGGCTTCCATTCAGCCTGGCTGAGGTCTTGGAATAGGCCAGAAACTCTAGCAGCAGAAGTCCCAGGACCAGTTCCATTTAGTGGTATTGGTGGAAGAAAAAAGCAAGGAAGTAGCAGAGTAAATATTCACTGCCCTGTCCATGCAAGGAGGTAGGCAAGAGGCCAGAAACAAAATGCTTCAGGGCCTACAGCAAAAACAGAAGCCAGCAAAAATGGGAGTACACCTGCATAAACATTCCTGTTGGGACAATATTCAATATAGCAGGTTAGAATCTGTCACTTACAGGTCCCCCAAACCAGTCACCTAAGGAGGTGTTCCCGAGCCTATAACCAAACATATGAAGAAACTCAGTTCCTGGGAGAGTAACAAGGGTTTCTGTTCAAAAATCAACAGCTCTTGGGCGTTATGCTTAACTAAGAAACATCTGCACAGTGTTTATTCTTCTGGAGGAGGCATGAGGGGCTGTCATGAATGACCTATGAGCAGCCAACCTGAGCAGAAGTGACTGTAAATAGCCCAGTCTCCCCCTATACGGGCCCTGTGTTCAATCCCACCTAAGTCTCCTGGCCTGGTTCTTCTCTGTTTCCCTTAGAACAAAACCCAGAATTCAGACCAGCATTCACTTCTCCAAAACTGTTTCTAACTGGCCAGGGTCCAAAGGCACAGCATGGTCCTTTCCTGTGGCCCTCCTCACAGACGGAGGAGTGGAGCTTCCCTCATCAGGTCTTGCAAAATCACAGCATGATGGTAATGAGAGGGGTGGAAGAGTAGAACTTTCCAAGGAAGGAACCTCAGAGTCAACAACTGGAGCCCACACTTCTAAATGGTCTTTTTCTTCACTGGGTGGTGGTGAGGGAGAGCTCCCCCTCCTTCCTCCTCTTGGAAGAAAGCAACAACTAGGAAAAGGGAAAAGAAGGGCATTAACAGAGAGAGAGAAAAAAAAAAAGAATAAACACAAGCAAATAAAATAAACAAAATGAGTAGGAATAAACAAAATGATTTGCTCAGGCTAGCTCATAGCAACCTCAAACTCCAAGGTCCAAGCAGTCTTCCTGCCTCAGCCTTCTAAGTAGCTGGGACTCCAGACACTCATCACAAAGCCTGGCTAATTTTTTCATTTTTTCACTAAAGACAGGGGTCTCATTCTTGCTCAGGCTGGTCTCAAACTTCTAACCTCAAGTGATCCTCCTGCCATGGCCTCCCAGAGTGCTAGGATTATAGGTGTGAGCCACTGTGCCCAGCCAACAAGCTGTTTTTATATATCCATACAAATGGAATATCCTTTGGCTACAAAAAGAAATGAAGGACCAGGTGCAGTGGCTCATACCTGGAATCCTAGCACTCTGGGAGGCCAAAGTGGGAGGATCTCTTGAGCTCAGAAGTTCGAGACTAGCCTGAGGAAGAGTGAGAGCCTATCTCTACCAAAAATAGAAAAAAATCGGCTTGGCGCCCATGACTTAGGGCACTGGCCACACACACTGGGACTGGTGGGCTGTAATCTGGCCCGGGCCTGCTAACCAACAATGACAACAAGAAAAAAAATAGCCGGACGTTAGGCGGTGACCTGCAGTCCCAGCTATTTGGGAGGCTGAGGCAAGAGATTCACTTAAGCCCAAGACTTTGAGGTTGCTGTGAGCTGTGATGCCACAGCACTCTACCGAGGGCAACATAGTAAGGCTCTGTCTCTAAATAAATAAATAAATAAATAAACAAAAAAAATTAGCTGGGCATGGTGGCATGTGCCTATAGTCTCAGCTACTGGGAAGGCTGAGGCAGGGGGATTACTTGAGCCTAGGAGTTTGAGGTTATAGTGAACTATGATGATACCAGGGCACTCTAGCTGGGTAACAGAGCTAGACCATCTCAGGAAAAAAAAAAAAAAGATAAAACACTTTCCTTGGCCAGGCATAGTGACTCATGCCTGTAATCCTAGCACTCTGGGAGGCCAAAGTGGGTGGATTGTTTAAGCTCATGAGTTCAAGACCAGCCTGGGAGACCCTTAGCTGGTCTCCCATCTCTACTAGAAATAGAAAAATTATCCTGGGTTGTGGTAGGCACCTGTACTCCCAGCTACTCAGGAGGCTGAGGCGAGAGGATTGCTTGAGCCCAGGAGTTTGAGGTTATTGTGAGCTATGGTGCCATGGCACTCTAGCCTGGGGCAACTGAGTGAGACTCAAAAAAACAAAACAAAACAAAAACAAAAAACACTCCCTTCTCTCTTCTGAAGTTTCGATGGGAGCCCTGCTACCCAGTGGTAGAGGAACACAGACCCACCTGGAATAGAGAACCATATACACAGAGAACAAGGCCTTTCTGAGAATTACCAATGTCGTGACATTACTTTTCTTAACAAAATAGAGACCCCACTGGCCCAGGTTACAGCAATCCTAGCCCCTGGTATCTCAAAAAGAGTGTTTCAGTTACCTCTTAGGCTGGTCTCCTTTAGCCAGGTGAGAAGAGTTCTGCCTCTCTTCCTGGGCCCAGCCACAGTTTGACATAGCATAATGAAGAATGGCATCAGAAACAGTCACGGAGCTTCGGCCCTGGACACAGGCTTCTATCTCAGGCACCGAGAGCTGGCTTTGCAAGAAGAGATGCAACTGGCTGTCTGACAGGAGAACCACGCTTTGCAGGACCCTGGGACAAACATAAGTAGCACAATACAGAGAACCACCCTGAGGAGCTGCTTTTCATCCTTGTCCTCTAAAGGACTTCTGACTTGAAGGAGCACTGAAGGCATGAGGATGCAAGAAAGGAACCTACCAAAAGAAAAACAAAGACACCCCACAAATGTGCCCCCCTGAGCAGAAAGATGCCTGGCACCGTCCTCTGCCCTTGTCTTTGCCCCCAGTGGCCAGTGCTAGCCTGGCATGTCCACTCACTTTTCAAGGAAGTGCTGCAGACCTTGTCGTCGCTTCTCAATGAACTCATCTGAGCTGCCAAAGAAGGTTGACTTCCCAGGAAGTTCAGGTACAGGCCTAAGGAGTCACATAATGTAACACCCAAAATATATCATATCTAATACAGTAATTCTAGCCCCTGGTCAAAAAAATCCCTTGAAAAAAGGCCCAATCGATACACTAGCTTTTAATAGGGGTGGGCTAACATTGACTAATGGGATGTAATGTATGAGGTACTGTGTTAACTGTTTTACAAACATTTCACTTAATCTTCCCAAAAACCCCATGGGAAAATATCAGTGTCACCATTTTAGATCAGAGGTTAACTAAATTTCCTCACATAGCTAGTGGGCAGCAAAGCTAGTATCCAAATCAACTGTATGACCCCAAAACCCATGATGATATACTATGTTATTTATAAAACCCACTCCTAACATCAATTCTTTTTTTTTTTTTTTTTTTTGAGACACAGCCTCATTTTGTCACCCTTGGTAGAGTGCTGTGGCATCACAGCTCACAGCAACCTCAAACTCTTGGGCTCAAGTGATTCTCTTGCCTCAGCCTCCCAAGTAGACTACAGGTACCCGCCCCAACACCTGGGTAATTTTAGAAATGAGTTCTCCATCTGCTCAGGCTGGTCTCAAACCTATAAGCTCAGGTAATTCACCCACCTCAGCCTCCAGGAGTATCAGTTGACTCAAGGGTTTAAGGCTGTAGTCCATGATAATCACACCTGTGAAAAGCCTCTGAACTCCAGTCTGGACAACAAAGTGGGACTTTGTCTTTATTTGTATATATTGATTGATTGATTTTGAAACAGAGTCTCACTATGATGCCCTTGGTAGAGTGCTGTAGCGTCACAGCCCACAGAAACCTCAAACTCCTGGGATCAACTGATTATCTTGCCTCAGCCTCCCTTATAGCTAGAACTTACAGGCACCTGCCACAATGCCCAGCTCTTTTGTTTGTTTAGCAGGCCCGGGCCAGGTTCAAACCCACCAGCTTCAGCACATGTGGCTGGTCCTAACTACTGAGCTATGGGCGCTGAGCCACGACCCTGTCTACCCAGGGCAACAGCTTGAGGCTCTGTCTCACAAAAAGATGCCTTGCTGCAGTGGAACTACCTTCAACAAATTCTGAGCATGTGACTGGGGACTAGAAGATAGTTCTTTATTTAGGCCAGATGAGGTGGTTCACACCTATAATCCTAGACGTCTCACTATGTTGCCCTTGGTAGAGTGCTGTAGCATCACAGCTCACAGCAACCTCAAACTCTCGGGCTTAAGTGATTCTCTTGCCTCAGCCTTGGGAGTAGCTGGGACTAGAGGCACCCGACACAAGGCCCAGCTATTTTTTGATTGCAGTTTCATTGTTTAGCAGGCCTGGGCTGGGCTCAAACCTGCCAGCTCCGGTGTATGTGGCCAGCACCCCACTCACTGAGCTACAGGCACCAAGCCTAGTACTTTTATTTTTGGTGACAGAGTGCCATAGCCTCAATAAGTGATCCTCCATTCTCAGCCTCCCAAGTAACTGGGACTACAAAAATGAGATACCATGCCTGGCTAATTTTTCTATTTTTAGTAAAGACAGAGTAGAGCTTTGCCCAGGCTGGTCTTGAACTCCTGAGCTCAGAGGATCCTCCCACCTCGGCTTCTCAGAATGCTAGGATTATAGGTGTAAGCCACCACAGCACATTTTTAAAGAACAACAGGCCAGGATGGAGGATGCAGAAACTGCCAGAGGAACTGAGGGAGTTTCACCTGGCTTATGAGGGTCTGCACCATGACAATAACCTCACCAGGCTCCAAGGTTAACTAACTAGACTGGTCACTCTAAGGGCCACCTATCAGCACTAGAGCATTCAATGACTATGCCCTGAGCAGGATCATTGGTCTCATTCTCTCTACCTCTAGGACTTATTTGGAGGCTATGGGTGAGCAGTGAATAATAACTGTCTCTCCCAAGGCTCTTGTATGTCTCAGAAAAAGGAGCTCTGCACTAAAAGAAAACAAAAAATCATGATTTTTACAATTTTCCTGTCAAGTAGACAGAAACACTACCTGTCAAATAAGTTCAGAAGCTTAAAATTTGATAATAACCAATGATAAGCACATTTAAAATGCTAGCAATATATGTGTCAAGCCCTAGATCAATATGCATATAAAAAAGAAAAATATTTTTGATGTTTGTATGGTTTTGTTAGGTTCAAAAACCAGAAATGAGCACTTTACTTTTTTCAGTGATTTGAAAACATGATTTAAGAATGTATTTCCCCAGGGGCAGTTCCTGTGGCTCAGTTGGTGGGGCGCTGGCCCCATATACCAAGGGTGGTGGGTTCAGACCCAGTTCCAGCCAAACTGCAACAAAAAGACAGCCGGGCGTTGTGGCGGGCACCTATAGTCCCAGCTACTCAGGAGGTTAAGGCAAGAGAATCACCTAAGCCCAGGAGATGGAGGTTGCTATGAGCTGTGACATCACAGCACTCTACTGAGGGCAATAAAGTGAGACTCTATCTCTTAAAAAAAAAGAATGTATTTCCTGGGTGGCGCCTGTGGCTCACTGAGTAGGGCACCAGCCCCATATACCAAGGGTGGCAGGTTCGAACCCAGCCCCAGCCAAACTGCAACCAGAAACAGCCAGGCATTGTGGCGGGTACCTATAGTCCCAGCTACTTGGGAGGCTGAGGCAGAAGAATCGCCTAAGCCCAGGAGTTGGAGGTTGCTATTAGCTGTGATGCCACAGCACTCTACCAAGAGCGATAAAGTAAAAAAAAAAACTCAAAAAAAAAAAAAAAAAAAAAAAAGAAAGAAAACAAAAGAATGTATTTCCCCAGCTACTTGGAAGACTGAGGCAAGAGAATTGTTTAAGCCCGAGAGTTTGAGGTTGTTGTGAGCTGTGATGCCACGGCACTCTATCAAAGGTGACCTAGTGAGACTCTGTCTCAACAGAAAAAGAATGTGTTTCCCAACTCCCTCAGTGCCTGGCATATTGCAAATTTTCTTCATTATCAACTCCAGTTCTCAAGTAAGTGCCTAGGAAGCCAACCTCAGACTCTGAGAAGGAAGCGAGAGCAAACTCACACCAAACCAGCATTTCTCTGTAGCTGCTTTCTCAGCCACACGAACTCACGGTAGCGACGCCGAACACAGGAAGTCTTGGCAGTAAAGGCCTTACTGTTTGTCTATAAGAGAAAGTACATGAAAAGGGTTTAGTGGAAAAAAGATCAAGTTCACATGAGCTCCCTCTCATCACTCTCCTGATCAGAACCCCCAACTGGAGCAAGGTGCTACCAGGCACCCTGAAAGCAACTCACAAGCATCCCTCAAGCTCTCTCCCTCCTTTTCTTCCAAGTCTTCTGTCTTAGCAAAACCCCACAGACAGGTTCCACCTCAACATAAGCCCTCAGCCCTGGGGGGTGTTGACCCAAATACAGAAGCCTGATGCACTCACATGAAGAAATATTTTATAATCCACATAAGAATTCCAGGAGCCCTCGTTCTGTACTCGGGGGTCCTGAACACGCACTGTGATCACCTCCTGTAAGTAAGAAATGCTCCTTCAACTTCAGCTTAGCCACACACAAGGCAACTTTGACAATATAGGTTGCCCAGTTTTTCCACTCAGCACCAACTTTCATATCATTTGTCCATTCATTCAATTCAACAAGCATTTATTGAGCTTGCACTAAGTGAGGCGCTGTTCTAGGCACTAAGAACATGGGGATTAAGCATGAAAAGAGACAAAAATCCTTGCCCTCTTGAAGCTTACATTCCAATATAATCTAACCAATGGAAAAGTTAGTCAAAATGGAACCTCATTTCCTAGGAATGTGTCTGCTATGATTCCCTTCTCTTGGCTTTAAGTATTACTCAAGGGATTGCTGTAGGAAGAACAACATTGAGTAATGATTTGCATCTCTATGTCCACCCTCTTCATAAATGCCCATCTTCAGCTTTTACCCGCCCATTCCCTGAATACCACACCCTTACCTCCTGTTCTTGGTTCTCCGACATCCTACACCAAAAGCCCATTGGAAGAAAACATCTAGTGAGGGACAAAGGACATGATAAAAATTATGGTTAGTATGTCCCTATTCTTATCACTCTTTACCAGGGCAAAACCCTAAAAGTTTTTGTTAGAATCCCCTGGGGAAACCCAGGTAACTTTTATTGTTCTTGAGTAAAATTTAAGAGGAAGGAAAAAAAATCCCAGCTGAGCACAGTGGCTCATGCCTGTAATCCTAGCACTCTGGGAGGCCAAGGTGGATGGGAGGTCACGAGTTTGAGACCAGCCTGAGCTAGAGCAAGACCTTTTCTCTAAAAAAAATCGCCAGACATTCAAAACGTGGAAACAACCTAAATGCCCACCAACCCAGGAATGGATTAACAAGCTGTGGTATATGTATATCATGGAATACATTAGGCCATTAAAAGATAGAGATTTTATATCTTTTGTATTAACCTGGATGGAGGTGGAGCACATTCTTCTTAGTAAAGCATCATAAGAACGGAGAAGCAAGAATCCAGTATACTCAGGCCGGGCTTGGTGGCTCATTCCTGTAATCTTAGCATTCTAGGAGGCCGAGGTGGGTAGACTGCTTGAGCTCACAAGTTCAAGAGCAGCCTGAGCAAAAAGAGAGACCCATCTCTACTAAAAATAGAAAGTCTGAGACAAAAGGATCACTTGAGCCAAAGAGTTGGAGCTGGAGGTTGCTGTGAGCTATGACACCATAGCTTAAGACTCAGTCTCAAGGTGACAGGGTGACAGCTTAAGACTCAGTCTCAAAAAAAAAAAAAAAAATCCAGTGTACTCAATTCTAATATGAAGGCAATAGATAAGCTAATACAAGGGGAGGAGTAAGGGGATGAGGTAGAGGGGAGAGTGGAAGAAGGAGGAGTTAGGGGACGCGGTGTATGGCTCACCTCTTCTGGGTGGGACACAAGTATAAGAGAGACTTAAAAAAAATTTTTTTTTTAAATAGGCTCAGTGCCCATAGGTCAGTGGTTAGGGCACTGTTTGAACCCAGGGTTGGTGAGTTCAAACCTGGCCCGGGCCTGCTAAACAATGACAACTACAACAAAAAAAATAGCTGGGCATAGTGGTGGGCACCTGTAGTCCCATCTACTTGGGAAGCTAAAGCAAGAGAATTGCTTGAGCCCAAGAGTTTGAGGTCTCTGTGAGCTGTGGTGCCACAGCACTCTACCAAGGGTGACATAGTGAAACTCTCTCAAAAAAAAAAAAAAAAAAAAAAAAATTTTTTTTTAAATTGCCAGGTGTTGTGGCAGGCACCTGTAGTCCCAGCTACTTGGGAGGCTAAGGCAAGAGAATCTCTTAAACCCAAGAGTTTGAGGTTGCTATGACTCCACAGCACTCTACCTAGGGTGACAAAGCGAAACTTTGTTTCAAAAAAAAGAAGAGCAGGCTGAGCAATAATAGCGAGACCCTGACTTTACTATAAATGAAGAAAATTAGCCAAGTATAATGGTATGTGCTTGTAGTCCCAGCTACCTGGAAGGCTGAGGCAGGAGGAGAGTTTGAGCCCAGGAGTTCCAGGCTGCAGTGAGGTATGATCGTGCCACTGCACTCTAGTCTGAATGACAGAGTGAGACCCCCACATTAACTCAGTGCCAAGCTAAAAGCCCTGAAGGATTTACCTCTCTTCTCAGACCACTACCAGGACACTTAACTAAGCCATCTCTACCAAAAGCATATTGGGGTCTACAGAGAGTTTGTCTCAGGAAGCCAAAACAGGCAGGTTCAGTTGTAAAGCTTTTGCCTTGAGGACTGCAACCACAGCAGGGTCTCGTCTGACAAGTGCTCAGAATCTCAGCTATGAAAGAGAGCTTAATAGCGCCCCCTCCCGGCTGTTTAGAGGCAACCAAGTCCCTACAAACACCAATGCTCCAGCATCTGTCTTGCTAACAACCAGCCATCTCCCCACAGGTGAATCACAGAGCTGGAGCACACCGGGGAGCACCTAGGTGAGTAGTCCAACTGGGACTTTCTCTTATCCAATCCATTCTTTGGAACCTGACCCAATAGTTCTAATCATTTCCTCTCTTGACATGCCATTCAGTTTATACCTCTAACCAAGCACCCTACAGCTGCACCAGTCGTCTCAGGATATATTCTGCTCCTTTGTAAAGATTCATTAAAGCCTCAGCTCCTGATTTCCCCCAATGTGGCAGTTTACATGTATAGCAACATCGCCCACTCCGACAGGGGGACCATGAAGGCTGCAGCACAGGGTTACTCAAGTCCAAAGGGGCCCATGATGTCACCTTCCGTTAAAATACAGCACTAATCTTGTTACTTCTAGAACTACCCCAACAGCATGCACCCTGGCTGCCGCCTCCACCCTTCTCCTCTCTTAAGAGCAAAACAATAAGGTTTAATTTCCCTTTCCAATTTACCTTGAAATGAAAACTGACTTCAGCCAATATGTACTGCCAACAAATGATCCAGGCTGGCTCCTGGGAAAACAAGACTATTGCTAAGCTCTTGTTCTCCTCCCCGCCATGCCTATTCACATACCCACTCATTTTTACAGTCCCACAATTAATTTTAAATACATTCTCTTATTAGTTCTGCCTTACCATTAGGAGAGTGTGTAATGAGTTTCCTTCTATTTTATGTTTTGCTAACACAAGGCTAATGTTTCAAAAGAAGGGGAACTCATTTACACAATGAAATTAGCAGAGCAAACAGCTTTTCCAATATACCAGAAGGTCTCTCCACAGACAGACACTGCATGCAGAAACAAAGCTGTATGGTCTATGACAAAATTGGGTCACACTATTGAGCAAACTCAAAGTTTTGTGATTTCAATACCATCTTAAATAGTATTCTTGCTGACAATCTTATTTTTCATCTGATGCAGTCACCACCTCCAAAGGGTCCAGAACTGAAAGGTAGAAAATTCCAATTCCATAATAACCCAAGTATAACATTCTAGGTGTGACCAAAAAGACCAGAATTTGCTAAGATTAACCTCGGATTTAAAAAAAAATTCTCTCTTTTGGCATTTGGTTAATTGCCAGCGCAAAACAGAGAGTTAAATAGTCTAAAGTGTCTTGCTGCAAAAGTAACAACAGGAAAGACGATGACAAGGAAATCATGGTCATCCATATTCAGTGGAGTTAACACATCTCCTCCAGTGCCTTGAAAGGCTTGCCAAATTCAGGACCATAATATACTAACTAAATGATCATCACACCCTTGGTCTCAACAAGAGTTTTCATAGGGCCCTGCACTACCTCCATGAGGAAATTTTCCTTTGGGATGAATACCACTTAAAAACTAACATCCATAAACTACTAGGGCCTAAAAAATAAAAGAAGGCCCCCAATATGCTATATACTTACTAAGTTTAAAGGACACGGGACAGTAAGAAAGTTTCAGTTGTAACTTTCCATAAAAACAAGGAATACAATAACCTACATTCCAGGTATTAATTTCTAGCAACCACTATTTTCCACCAGATTCCTCCACACAATTACCAGTCCTCAGAAGAAAATGAAGCTCAGTTTGGCCTTTGGATGAGAAGTGGGAAGTTCTTAACTTTAGCTCTATAATCTGGGAGTTGGGTCCCTGTGTCATTTAAATAAAAACATAACCAGTGATTAGCTAGGCTAGGCACATAAAGTAACTTACTCAGCATTAACTACATTCCCTGGGCCGTTTCAATCACATCTTAAGTTTACTTTCTCCATCTGTACCAACACGAACAGCTCTACTGAGAACACGGATTCATTGGAAAGCTTTACAATGAATCTTAAGGTAGCAATTCAAGGCTTCAGTCTCACCATTTTCTTTCCCATTTAAACTACTTCAAGAGACAGGTTAAAAAATAAATCGGGTGAAAAAGCAAATTTAACCAAGATTCCAGCCTTCTTAATCGTTCTTAAGACCTTGATGCCAAATGGCAACTCAAAACGCCCTTCTTCCTAAATACTCACCAGTACTAAAGGAAGTTTCTCTGTCTGACCAAACTCTGGGCGATCGCAGCCAGTTATATTCCTCCTTTTCGTCTATTACCTGGTCCTCCTTCCACTTGTAAGATTAGTAACAAAAGTGACCATATCTAGTGCAAGTCTCCTTTGCCAGGGCAAAATACCTGCCAGTGCCCCCATTCCCAACCATTTGAAATAAGATCCACAAATTTTTACTACGGCCACTCCCCCTCCATTCTTAACGAACTAGGAACAAAAGGGTCACAAGGTGGAGAGTAGGAAAGGAAGACACCTTATACTTTGAAAAGCGAACAGAAAACCTAGGTTTCCTTTTTTGGATCCCGAAACCTCCTCCTTATCCTGGATGGTGAGACAGACCCTTCCCTAGGATGGAAAGCGAGGCCACCAACCCCAAGAACCACTACTGACACTTAAGCCAGTTCCCTCTCAACCGAGAGCAGCACCCACACCCCAGGGCCCCGCCCACACCCCCTCACCTGAGAGCAGCACCAGCTCCCCACAGCGACACCACCCGCGCCCCACCATATAGCCAGAATCACTGCTTCTCCTTCCGGGTGAGTCGCAGTGTTCCAGTGCATGACGGGAGATGCTTTGGATACGCAAATCCTGGGTGCCCATGACGCCCCGCCCCTAAAAGTCCGACCTCTTGGCGATTCTCAAACCCCTGAGTCAACTCACCTGGGGCGCTGGTAGGTGAAAGCGGGTGCTGGGTGAATCCAGCGCCGCGTTCCGCCCACCGTTGTCAGCTGTAGTCAATCAGCGCCCTGGGAGCATCATAAAAGGCCTGCGGAGAGCCAAGTGAGATCGTTGCTCTTGTGCCAGTTCTGAGAAGGCTCCTAGTAACCTAGGTTGGGGGGGAAGTGCCGAAGTTCCTGGATCCTAAGTGTGGAGAGAGCCCTCATTTGAACCCTGTGGGTTGCAGTTCTCCAGCAGAGCTGTCAAGGGGAATCCAACTGAGATTCATAAAGCCGCAGATTAATCGTCAGAGTGAAAAACCAGATTTAAGAGGTTCCAGCACCGCGAATTACACTCGCCGAAACAAACCCAAAGAAGGAAGGATCATGAAGCTAGTCAGTAAGCAAAAGAAAGCCATTGAGGCCCAGCGCGGTGGCTCTCGCCCCTAATCTTAGCTCCGTGGGAGGCCGAAATGGTGATTGATTGCTTGAACTCTGAAGTTTTATCTCAAAAAAAAAAAAAAGCCGTTAAATACGTTGAGGACCCTTTTGGTGTTGTTGAAATGTCTTTTAACAACGTTTAATTTTGGCAGAGATATTATCAAGGGAAAGGTTATGGTTACAAATACAAGCCCCGGAGTTAGACGACCTGAATACAATACCCAGCACCCAGCACTACTACCAACCGTGTGGCGGGGAACTGGTTCTTAAAATCTAAACCTTTGTAGGATCAGTAAAAGGTACAATGGTAGTTTCCACAAATGTAAAGTGTAGATTATTGCACATGACCTCAGGTAGCATTTCTCAAACTTTCTGTTCTCAAGATTCCTTTACATAAGCTTTTTTTTTTTTTTTTTTTTTTGTGACAAGAGTCTCTGTTGCGGTGGTTAGAGTGTTGTGGCATCATATCTCACAGAAACTTCAATTTCTTGGCCTTAAGTCATCCTTTCGCCTTAGCTTCCCACATAGCTGGGACTACAGACTCCCGCCTTAATGCCCGACTAGTTTTCTATTTTTGCTAAAAGTCAAGGTCTCCCTTTTGCTTAGGCTGGTCTCACATTCTGAGCTCAGGTAACCCACGGGCATCAGCCTCCTAGTAGTGCTAGGATTACAGGTATGAGTCACCGCACTGGGCCTACATAAGCTCTTAAAAATCGTTCTGGATAGGGCGGCACCTGTGGCTCAAAGGAGTGGGGCGCCGGCCCCATATCCCGGAGGTGGCGGGTTCAAACCCGGCCCAGCCAAAAACTGCAAAAAAAAAAAAGATCGTTCAGGATGGGCGGCACCTGTGGCTCAGTGGGTAGGGCCCCAACCCCATATACTGAGGGTGGTGGGTTTGAATCCACCCCTTGCCAAACTGCAACAAAAAATAGCCAGGCGTTGTGGCGGGCGCCTGTAGTTCCAGCTACTCCGGAGCCTAAGGCAGGAGAATCGCCTAAGCCGGGGAGGTGGAGGTTGCTGTGAGCTCTGACGTAATCACACTTTACCGAGGGCGACAAAGTGAGGGCAAAAAAAAAAAAAAAACCCATTAAGGATGGCTTGGTAGTTCAGTGATTATGGCACGGGCCACATGCACTGGGGCTGGCAGGTTCGAAGCCAGCTGGGCCTGACAGTGACAACTACAACCCAAAAACAGCCGGGTGTTGGGGCGGGCACCTGTGGACCCAGCTACTTGGGAGGCTGAGGCAAGAGAATCGCTTAAGCCCAAGAGTTTGAGGTTGCTGTGAGCTGTGATGCCACAGCACTCTTACCAAGGGTGACATACTAAGACTCTGCCTCAAAAAAAAAAAAAAATTGTTAAGGACCCCAAGGACTTTTGTTTGTGTGGAGTATTCACTGAATTAGAAATTAAAATTGGGAAGAAAAAAACCCATAAATTCATTTAAAGCAATAATAAATCATTCCCTGTTATCATAATTTATGAAGTATAACGATATTTTCCACTGGGAGGCTGAGGAGGAAGGCTAGCTTGAGTTCAGGAGTTGAGAACAGCCTGGACAAGAGCAACACCCAGGCAGGGTGCAGTGGCTCATGCTTGTAATCCTAGCACTCTGGGATGCTGTGGTGGGTAGATTGCTTGAGCACTGGAGTTCAGAGACCAGCCTGAGCAAGAGTCTATAAAAAAAAAAAAGTAAAAAGAGGGAGACCCCATCTCTACTAAAATAGAACAAATTAGCCAGACATTGTGGCTGATGCCTGTAGTCCCAGCTAATGGGAAGCTGAGGCAGGCACATGAACCCAGAAATTAAAGGTTGCTGTGACCTAGGCTGAAGCCATGCCACTCAACCCAGGGAAACAGAGTGAGACTGTGTCTCAATTAAAAAAAGCAAAACTATTTTCCAAAATAAAATAGTGAGTAGAGTGGCATTGTATTATTTTGCAATTTTTTTTCCTTCTTTTTTTTTTTTTTTTTTTTTAGAAAATTCTCATTTTGTCACCTGGGTAGAATGCCCTGGCTTCATAGCCCACAGCAACCCCAATTTCCTGGGATCAAGCGATCCTCTTGCCTCAGTCTCCCGAGTCGCTAGGAGAAGAGGCACCCCCACAAGGTCTGGCTATTTTTTAGAGATGGGGTCTTGCTCTTGCTCAGGCTGGCCTAGAACTCCTGAGCTCCGGCAATCCACCCACTTCAGCCTCCCAGAGTGCTAGGATTACAGGCATGACCCATCACCCCTGACTTGAATTCATTTCATATTAATACCAGGGTACAAGTGATTAGGTTACATTGTTTTCATTCGTTAGTAAGGTCCAAGTTGTAGTTGTGCCCTTCACCCAGGAGATGTGTCATATACCCCCACTTTGTGCCTAGTAGGTGAGAGCACACCAACCCCCCTCATCCTCCCTTCTCCCATCTTCCTAAACCCTCTTCCCTCACTTGAATTTAATTGTATTTTTCTCTTGTGTGGGCGTGTATTTGTTCTACTGATTTCTCCTTGGTATTGAGTAGGTTGGATACTTGCTTTTCTATTGAGATACCTCTTAAATATATTTACATTTTAAAGGAGGGTACTTGTTAACCCCAAATGAATAAATCTTTAACAATAGCGTTTCAAGTAGTAGTCAACACGAAACAAAGAATTGCAGACAGTGTGAAGGAAAATGTTTTTAAAGGTATGTACTTCCCCTACCTTTAAATGGTATCTCAGGAAAAGCAATCTACTTACCTAAAATAGCTACTTCAGAGGCCTCAAACTAGGGCCTGTGGGCCACATGAGGCAGTGTGAGTGTATTTATTCCCATTTTGTTTTTTTACTTCAAAATAAGATATGTGCAGAGTGCATAGGAATTTGTTCATAGTTTTTTTTATTTAAACTATAGTCCAGCCTCCAAACGGTCTGAGGGACAGTGAACTAGCCCCCTGTTTAAAAAGTTTGAGGACCTCTGCCAGCTGTATGCTAGTTTCTTTATTCACCATTACTGTTGTTTCCCACAGAAAAACTGCAAAGTAGGTCTAAAATATTTTCATATTTTTTAGATTTTCATGAGACTGAGGCTCAGAGAAGTTAAGCAGCTTGTCTGATGTTACACAGTCAGCAGATTACAATAGCAGAATCAAATCCAGTTCAACCTTATTCCTAAACCCCTGTTCTTTTTGCAGCATGATGCTTACTCCCTTCCCTACATTCTTGTGATTTTATTTTATTTTATTATTATTATTTTTTGTAGAGACAGAGTCTCACTTTATCGCCCTCGGTAGAGTGCCATGACGTCACACGACTCACAGCAACCTCTAGCGCTTGGACTTCCGCGATTCTCTTGCCTCAGCCTCCCAAGCAGCTGGGACTACAGGCGCCCGCCACAACGCCCTGCTAGTTTTTGGTTGCATTTTTGCCGGGGCTGGGTTTGAACCCGCCACCTTCGGTATATGGGGCCGGCGCCCTACTCAACTAAGCCACAGGTGCCGCCCCATTCTTGTGATTTTAGAGACTGGATTTGACAGGTGCATATCCTGTGGACATGAGCCATGCCACTTTAGATACTGTCTTGAGCAAGATTATTATAACTGAAGTTACTTTATAAAGAAAAGAAACTCTGGGTCATGTGCCTTGGAGCTCATGTCTGTAATCCTAACACTCCAGGAGGCCGGGACAAGTGGATCACCTGAGTTCAGGAGTTCAAAATCAGCCTGAACAAGAGCAAGACCCTATCTCTAAAAAATAGCCACAACTTGGGGGAGGGTGCCTGTCCCCCCAGCAACTTGTGGGGGATGCCTGGTCTCCCAGCAACTTGGGAGGCTGAGGCAGGAGGACTGCTCGATTCCAAGAGTTTGAGGTTGCTGTTAGCTACAGCTAACAGCACTCTACCAAGGGTCAAAAAAAAAAAAAAAAGGCTGGGCGCCTTGGCTCAAGCCTGTAATCCTAGCACTCTGGGAGGCCACGGCGGGTGGATTTCCTGAGCTCACAGGTTCCAGACCAGCCTGAGCCAGAGTGAGACCCCCTGTGTCTAAAAATAGCCCGGCATTGTGGCGGCACCTGTAGTCTCAGGTACTTAGGAGGCTGAGGCAAGAGAATGGCGTAAGCCCAAGGGTTTGTGGTGAGCTATGATACCACAGCTCTACCGAGAGGGACAAAGTAAAACTGTCTCAAAACAAGAAAAGAAAGACTCTGCCTTTACTAATAATAGAAAAATTAGCTGGGCATGGTGGCGCGTGCCTCTAGTTCCAGCTACTCCAGAAGCTGAGGCAGGAAGACTGCTTTATCCCAGGAGTTTGAGGTTGCTGTGATCTAGGCTGAGACCATGGCACTCTAACCCAGGCGACAGAGCAAGACTCTTGTCTCAAGAGAAAGAGGTGGGCGCGGCGGTTCACGCCGGTAATCCTACCACTCTGAGAGCCCCGAAGTGGGTGGATCACCTGAGCTCATGAGTTCAACACCAGCCTGAGCCAGAGAGAGACCTCATGTCTAAATAATAATAATAATAGCCGGGCGTTGAGGCGGGCGCCTATCGTTCCAGCTACGCCCGAGGCTGAGGCAAGAGAATCGTTTGAACCCGAGTCTGCTGTGAGCTGTGACACTACAGCACTCTACCAAGGGCAACAAAGTGAGACTCTGTTTCAAGAAAAAGAGAAAGAGGTGTATGAGTTACATATTTTTCACGAGGCTCGGACTTAAAAGCAGTGTAAGTCAAACACAACTCATATGGCAGTTAATGTGTTAAAAAGTAAAACTTTCTATAACCCACACAAGCTATGCGTCGGGGGCCTCGAACCCGAAGGGCACTTCGGGCCTTGTAGTCTTGGACGGACCCCTAGTCCCATGGTGCCATGCGGCGGGTCGTCACGCCTGCGCAGTGCGGGCGGCGGGCTGCGCAGAGTGCAAGGCTCTTTTGTTCGGCGGAGAAGAGGGCCGTTGGCCGGGGCCTGCGGTACGCCGCATAACTGAGGGGCTCCGCTACGGCCTCCCGACTTGTTTTCCTGAGCGCCACTCTCCCGCTGGCCTGACGCGACGCGCTAGTAGCGCGGCACCTATTCCT
>CAUYPK010144058.1:0-38722 GCA_963574355.1 Loris lydekkerianus
CCCGGCCTGAAACTGCCTCTACCTAGATACAGCCAATGTGGTACCATGCCACTGGCCCGACCCTGTCACTCACCTCTTCCCCCGCCTTCTTTCCCTGCCCCTTCTCCACAATAAAAAATAAATAAATTCAAAAAAAAAAAAATAATAAAATAAATAAATAAATAAATAAATAAAGTCTATGGTGATCACAGAGTCACAAAGACCTAGACTTGAATCTTTTATAAGAAAGCTCTTTTAAAAATAAGCTCGATTTCCTTATTTTAGAAATGAGAAAACCAAACGAAAGCAGTTTAAAATACTCATGAATTCCCTGTAGGCCTGTGGAATTCCATACTGCTTCTCTGAGGCTAGGCTTTAGTTTTGAGAAGCTCTTTAGTCTACGATAATCTCCAGGAGAGCCTACAAATGCATCATTCTTTGCTCTCTGGAAAGGTCTGACAGTTCCTTGCATGGTGGAAAAGTGGATGGCATGTAAATATTTAGGGTACCATTGAATTCAGCTTTACATTTTGTTCATGTCATTGTCAAATAAAAATAAAATTTTATCAGTAATGTACAAACTCATGACAGAAATATTTTTAAGCTAACAATAAAATCATCTGCATGTAAGCAGAATTACAGTATCGTATACCTATTTTATTAAACTAGCAATAAGAAACATTGACACCCACCTCAATGTTGTGTATGTACATAGGTATACAGAAAGCTGGGCAGTCACAGTACCGTAAATGTCTCAGTCCCCTGGGAATCAGGGACCTTTGAAATTAAGTCTCTGGACATTTATAGTGTCCTAATTTCTAAATAAAGAAACTTTGATCAAATATTTTAAATTTTCAATGAAAATGGAATCCTTAGCATTTTATACTCTATTTTCACTTAAAAATATTTTTGAATGTGAATTATGAATCAGGTGAAAATATACTGATAAACAAGATAAAACAGTCTCTGACCTTTAAATATAAAAGGGAAAAAATAAATAGATACAATATAATATTTTAGATATGGGAATATAGTATATCATGGTAGAAAGTAATTCAAGTATAAATTAGTGCATATGGAATTATAATTTTAAGTCAGTTTATTGATCTATGCTTTACAAGTGTTGAAATGTACCCATTTTTAATGAACAGTTTGTTGTGTTTTGGCAAATATATATACACATATCAACCTAAAAGTTCCTTCACAGCTTTCTCAGTCTTTCCCTAAATCTTCAACCAGGCAACCATGTTTCTAAATTAAATCATAATAGATTCATTTTTTTCTGTTTAGAACTTCATATAATAGAATCATACTCATTCTTCAGTTGTAATCTCAACATCCACAAGTTTAAATTCTTAAATTAAAACTGGTAAGAAGATGAATGCAGGTAATATCAAACTGGGTCTTATATTAAAGGATGCTATGATAAATAACTACTAACAAACTTGGACCTGGCCTACATCAACTTTGTTTTTGCTTTTTTTAAATACTGCATTTTTGCATTTTATTTTAAGGCAACTTTTACAAATTTTACAGCCACTGTTCTCACAGAGTTAAAAACATCAATGTATTAGTTTCTATGTGTGTTTTTTAACCAGGAATGAGCTTTTTGTAAACAACTATTCTGTTTTTAGGCTAGAATAGAATGGGGTTACTGATTAATGTTAAAAGTTTGTCCAACTCATTCATTTTGACTTTCATTTTATATTTTTAATCTTGTTCAATTTCTTTAGTCTAATCTTTAAAAATTATCTAATAAGGTTCTCCAGTACTTATGAAAATATGAGCTAAAGTCAATAAGTTAATTAAATTAAAAAATAATTTTCAAATTCATATAAACTTCCAATTACTTAATAACTAGTTCAGAAGGGTACTCAAAATTATTGTCTTGCTCAAATTTTATCTTGAAGAAAATGTTTTTTGATATATGCATCCTAGCTTTTATGCATTCTAAAGGAATATACCTGAAGTATTATAAATAAAGAGAATTTGAAAGAAGCTCGATACATAAGACCTTTTGTTGTCAGTTTTTATGTGCATTGCACTGGTAAAATCAAAGTCCAAATCATACAGACTACTATAGTAACTGAGTCTTAACCCATTACTTTGATTAATATAAACTTATTTTCAGAGTTTCCATCTTCCTGTGAATGGAAAGTGAAAGGAGAAAATAATTAGTGGACTTCCTGAGATTATATAGAAAGAAGAAGAAGACTGTAAACATTACTAACAGAGTAAAACTTTGATCTATAACAATACATGTGCTTCTCCAAACATGCATTTGAGATAAAATCTTAAAGGCATAAAAACATTTACTCATAATAGAAATCACTGCTAAAGCTAACCAAGTTACAGTGTACAAATATGGCTTTTTAGTTACACAAATATTATTAAAATGTCTAAGTTGTGACTCCTGTGCCCTATCAAAAAATAAAGATACTGATAAGTTTCTCACCATAAGGAATAAAAAATTGCCAAATATTCAAAATACAAACATTTTATTTGTGTAGCTTGATCATCTTAAAGACAGAACGTGAGGCTAAGACAGTTGAGTTAAGTACTATTTCAGAATGAACATTGTGCTTTATAATAAGTGTAAAAAGACATTCTGCATTATTGAATTTGTGAGTATGATACTTTTGACCTTAATTTTTAAATTTTTAAACAGAGAAATTTAAAATATTTGAAATTCTATTAGACTTGTGTTTAAATATAAAAACAAGGCTATTTTATATTTCCTAAAGATCGCTTCTGATCCTTTAAGTAGGACATCATTATATAAGCCTAAATGAAATAGAACAAAAAATTCTGTTTTACACAAGTTGGTTAATACCAGGTTTATGATTTCTAAAAACCAGTCTCCCCAACGGTAGCCTCTAGGAAATGAAAATGAAGATTGGTGCCAGGTGTACAATGTTTCATGCATCCTAGTACTTTGGGAGACAAAGGTGGGAAGACCACTTGAGGTGGGAGTTTGATGCCAGCCTAAGCAACATAGCAAAATCCAATCTTTAAAAATTATAGAAAAATTAGCTAGGTATGGAGTTGTGTGCCTTTAGTCCCAACTATTCAGGAAGTTGAGGCAGGAAGATGACTTGAGGCCAAGAGTTCTAAGTTGCAGTGAGCTATGATCACCTCTGTCTGAGTAACAGTTCAAAATCAAGTCTAAAATAAAGTTAAAAAAGAATAAAATAAATAAAATAAAATAAAATAAAATAAAATAAGAAGACAGTCTTATGCCCTGGCAAATATTTAACAAGGATATCTTCCTACGCTCATTCAATTCTATGAAATACAAGAAATCATCTGGCAGGTTTTCTGGGCATTGTGTTCCATGTGGCAGCCAAACTCAAAGTTTTATTTGAGATAGATACTGAAATCTGATTCACATATCAGTTCTACTAGCTCACCTCAGGCAAATCACTTCTTTTCAATCTAATATTTTGTGTTGGGAATGCGAACAACTATACTGATAATTGTGAAATTGTGTTCTGTCGAGTTCTTGAATAATAATCACTTTTATGTTGTTGAAAATACAAATTCCTGAATTTCATCACATCCCAATTATATTGAAATATACATTGTCAAGGCTAAACAGATTGTATTTTTCATAAGCTTCCTATGCAGCAAACATTAAGAATGATTAAACTAGTCTAATAATGTGAAATATTAGAGCAAAAAAGATAGATTCTGATCAGAATTCTGTATCCTTCATTCTTTCCAGGGATAAAACTTTCCTCTTCCTGAACCCTCATGGGCATAGGCTGAGGACCTATAGTGTTCATCATGGGACTTCCATCATTCTGACATCTATATTTCTATGTTAGAGGTTACTCGAGAGAAAAAAATTTCTGCATTCAGACATAACAATCCCAACTCTTTAACTCTCCGAATCCATACTCTCAGCAACACATTCATTAATGCTAATCTGAGATGGTGTCTATTCATTTATATCAGTCAACAGAGTTTCATAACTTCAAGATCCTACCTCATCCCTAAGACTCATCCTCATCGGTTCCATGATGAATGAGGTATCAGCTGTACTCATCTCTAATACCAATGTATTTTTCTTGATAATAATTGTCAAGAATTCACCTATTATGTGAAAAATAATAGGTATTTTAATTCTTAATTCTTGCTCTTACTACCACAATAGATTTTATGCTCCACATCAGGGGGAACAGCTTGTCAATAAGTATTTTATAAATACATAATTAATATCCATATGTAACATTAATTGTTATTTATCTGTGCAACTATAAAGAATTTATGATGAAATCTATTGTCTTTCTGATGGTAAAGGTGACTTCAGTTCTTCCAGAACTGAAGGTGTAGATCTCAGCTTTATAGAGAAAAAAGGAAATTTCTTTACCCTATAGTTTTCTGATACTGAAATGCCCTACCCCACTCTTACATACCCAGTTAAATGATCTCTGAGTCTTTAATTATCACCTCTTCTTTGAAACATTTCTGGTGTTTTTAGAAATTATTGATATAACTTCAACCATTTTTCATGAAAATACTATAATTAAAATGAAAAGTAAGAATGATTTAAATATGATATTCTAACAAAAAACACATTGCTAATGTTTTATCATTAGTTTTAAAATCAGAAGCTTATCACTGATGTCCACTGATTCTCCCCCATTCCTTATATTTATTCTTACGTCTTTATTCCAATCATTAGTGCCATTTCATTCCCGTTCTCTATTGACAACAATGTTGTCAATTGGATACAGAGTAAAGGACTCATAACGCATGGCCCACTAGTTCATGTTCAACCCCAGCTCTTCTAGTCTCAGAATTTCCTGTCTAGCATGAATATCTCATTTAATCACACACCTTCTTAAAATGCTTCTGTTTCCATATCAACAATTGGATAAAATCCTTAATTATTTTCATTGACATAAAAGTTAAGAGACAAGGCCTCCATTATCTGACTCTTAACTATTGCTGGAAATTATTGCTGGCAACTTCCCTCTCTTTACCTGCTCCTTCACAAAGATGAATTATTCACACTTTTCTAAATATATCATACAGGTTTGTTAGTTTGGCCTCTCAGCTTTCATATGTTCTTCCCTCTATTAGAAAATCTCAATCATTCATTTAATGACCTGGGAAACGATTACTCAACTCTTAACTCAGATACTTGTATGGAAATGTCTCTGATGTTCCTAGTTTGAGTTGTTTATTTTCTCCTTGTTTTTCCACTATTTTACATAACCTTATGATTGCTACTGTTTACACCCTTCAAAAATTATTTCTTTGTATGAGACAAGACATTTCTAGTTTTTTCTACTTTCTACTTAAACAGCCATGCTTCCAATGACTTGATTCCCCACACTCCAAACGATAGGCAGTTGGACCAAGGGTGAGTACTCCATCCAAGGTTACTTGATCAGTAGACTGGCCAGAAAACACAGATGAAGTCAACAATCATATTTTATCTTTCTGGAACTTAAATTTGAAAATGTAGCAAGCAAAAGGCAGCTTTCAATGGAGAATAAATCTGGAAAGACTCATGCAGGGAAACTCTGATGTAGTTTATAACAAGAAAAGAAGAGCCAGGCTCCTAAACAATAAAGGCATGTCAAATTTATAAAGAAGCAAAGTTTATGAGCAAACAGGATCTGTATGGCAAATAAAATAAGTAGGCACAGTGCAAAGACAAAGTGAACTCATCGCAAAAGGGGAAAATGATACAAATTTGGAGGGAACATAAGTCATATCACAGCTGAGCACATAGTCATTAACTACTCTGCCCAACCTTCCACAGCTAAGGCTGTCAGCACTGCTTTACATTCCTAAAGAACTTAGGTTTCTGAATTTTCTCTTTGGTCTGTTCTACTACGAGTTCTATCTGCTTATTACCTAATTATGCAATTTTTCCCTTGAGTGCACAGTTACCCTTAAAATAAACTCTTCATTACTAGAAGTAACTTGAGTGAATCTTTTCCTTTTAACTACAAAAGCTTTACTAGAAATTCTTTTTCCACCATAATGTGAATTTCACACAGCCTAGAAATTTCTCATCTTTTTTCATCAAATCTCTCATAAGCACTTTTGCTTCCTCCATTTCTGGATGCCATTATCATGCCCTAGTCTGTCCTCAAAATAATATTGCTTACCCTACAAGTTCTCAATTCAATGCAATCATGAGAATTGTATTTTAAAACCCTTTACAGTAATTACCATGAGTGCAAGTGGGGGAAGGGCAGCTAGTCAAGCTAAATTCTAACTGAAAAACTTTAGAAGAGCAAACTGCTCAACTCAAATAATGAACAAGAAATTCAGGATGCACTGACTGCAGTGGGGATCACGACAGTGGATCCAGAGAACAATAAAAGTGCGGAGCATCCATTACATGTATGACATGAACCCCTTCCCCAGGCTCATCAGCAAAACCTTCCTATTATTCCAAAGGCCCTGTTCAAGGCCTTTATCTGGTTCTGTTATTCTGACTTACGATTTGTTCACGTGTATACTATTTTTTGGATCCAAAGTCTCAACTAACTCCACAAACTTGTGTGGTCCCCAGTTATTTTACAAGATTGGAAGATTTTTATTTTACACTCTTACAACACAAAAGGTCCCATGGGATGGGAGAGCTTATTCCTTGTTCTAAATTCTTCCCTCAGCACATTAAGTGATCCCCTCTATACCACTCTCCATCCTACAAAAGGAAAGCTGTATTTGGACAGATTATTTATCCTTTCATGGGTAAAGTCACCTTTAAAGTACCTTCTTTGCTAGAGCTTTTGATAGAGCCAGGGGAGAGGGAGTGCAACATTATTAAATTCCTGGCACAGTGTGCTAAAGCTATAATGAAGAATCAATGGATGGTGATTGCATTAAAGACAAGTGGCCCGAGTCCATGATCTTTTAATATTTTTTAAACACATAAAAAGAATATGTAAAATAGGACTGTTAAGCATGAGAAAACCAAATTATTTGGTTATCACAGCAGAAACACTATAGGTGCTATAATATTCCCAGGGCCCATCATTATCAAACTAAGCACTCAAATAGTGTTACTTTATTGTTCCTCTCTCTATATTAGGAAGAAAGTCCTTACATACCTTTGTTAAGTAATATTTACACATTTAACATATCAAGAAAATCATGGATTTCACCTCACAATCACCTATACCAACCTTTCTGGAGCAATAAGTTCAGACATTTTAAATGTTTATTGAGAATAACACATTACAAATGTATAACATTTTATAAAGAAGTAGGAATAGAATGAGAGTTCTATAATGAACATACTTGAGAATTCAAAACTTCTTAATCAGAAGACTAACAACCATAAGTTCTTCTTATTCTAAGTCACTTCATATTTTCCCAAATAAAATAATGCAACACAACAATGTTTGCTGAGAAAATAAAAGAGGCCCCAAGGTCAGTGAATGACTGGAGAGATATTTTTGCACGTTATCCTGGAAAAATTACTAGCATCTCATTTTTAATGACTTATGAAAACCTAAATATATGTACATTACTTTACTTATACAAGGACTATTTATTAGTGTATAGATTCCTGGTTACTTTTTCCTTCAGTTCAAAAAATTACTAGAATTCCATTTTGGCTGTACCTGTACTTAATGGTGGCAAATATGAATCTCGGGTCTGCCAAGGCTATTCTAGCATTTAGCACAGTCATAGCTGCATAAACTGGGCAGAGTTACAAAACTTTCTGCCTAGGATTAAATATGCTTAAAGCATATTTGAAGAGAATGTGCTTTCTCCTAATTTTGGGGATCCCAGGCAACAAATGCAGCTAAACAAAAAGTCAGTGGGAAGAGAAAAGCCAACAGAGTACACACCCAGATTCATCAACTTTTATTTGTAATGGGAAAATACCTTGAGAATGCCTGCTAGTCACAAAAGATGAAAGTATTTTGATTGTTTGGTAAGCTAGAGAACTTTATGTGCAAACCCTTAGATACCACTGCAAAAAAGCCATGTTCTGAATTTAAAACAAACAAAATTTCATAATGATTCTTCCACTTCCTTCTTGCATCAGCTGCTTCAATTCATTACATTCTTATTGAAATTGAGAAAACTTACAGAAAAATGTTAGAATTGTCTTAGGGAAGATTTTCAATATGGGCAGTACTGAATGTGTTCTCAACTTACCTGGAATAGAATATATTAGGGTAGACAACTCTCACAACAGGTACCACTAAGGCATTCTAGGTTACAGAGAGGAAAATTTCTATTCACAATAGCTATAATAATATCTTGGATAACTTTAAGACTCTCCTTTGGGGAGTATTTCTCTCATCCTAGGTAAAGGAAGGATAACCCAGTGTTAGTTTTATTTATAAGGGAATCTTTCCTGTTTTGGTCACTGATTTAGCCAATGAATGAATAAGCATAAACAAAAATTTGAAGCTAAAGAGAAATTAAAAGGTCTCAACCTACATTACCTTTGTTATGTTACATATCATAAAATTGTAGGAAGGTGACCTTCTCAAAATTATCAGTTTGTTCAACAGCACAATTATATTAAAACCAGTAGCCAAGTTTTCATGGACAGTATTAATTCTGTGATATAGGGTGCTAACACTTAACTTCTAATCAGGATTCTCTAATAATTACTATTATTACTAATTACTAATTACTAATATTACTATCCTAATCACGATTCTCTAATAATTACTATTTGATTAATAATTACTATTTCATTAGGTAATGAAATTCTATTTTCCGTAAGTCAAAAATAGTCAAAATTGCAATTTCATTTGGTTTGATAGATAGACCTATATTTCTTTATTGGAAAAAAAAAAAAAAACTACCTTTCCAATAAAGATTATATTATACAGATATATCTATGTATACACATGTATATGTATGGATATATCTGTGTATACAAATTTACCTCTCTGGCTATATATATTTGTACATACAAATAAATAAATACATATGTGGATGTCAATAAAGTTCATGTGCAATTTAAAATAGCTTAACATGGTAAATTGTACATATACTTTATGGACACTCTATATCATACAAGTAATCCTTCCATTTGAATTATTAAAATTTAGGGGGAAAAGGAAAGGATATTCCTTCCTTTGCAGTTTCTGTTCTTTTAAAAATTAATTATATCATCCCTTGGAAATTTCCTTCTCCTATTAACAATTCTTACATATCAAATTTGTTCTTAAAACAAGGAAATTGGAAAATATTCATGTGCACTGTATTCATAAGAAGTAGTTTTGTTAACATTTTTTCATTTCTAAGTGAAATGTCTTAGTTTAATACAAGAGAGCAGTAAGTCATTTATCCGTACTTACTACTTTGTATTTTTAGTCATTCTATCACTATTAAGATGGCAAAATGGGGTATCCATGTATCAGAATGTCCTTCAGTTGCTCCGAGAAATGGAAAAGTGTGGCATTTAAATTAATATGAAAATTTCCCCTCATTTTTGTGCTACATAAATCTGCTAGGAAAATCCAGCTTACTCCCTTTTGGTCTCTTCACAATTGGTCAGAATCGGTCCTATAAGGCTGAAGGAGAATCCAACAAGTACTGTAACATGTATTTGAAAAGTTATAAACAATATGGTTTTTGGAAGACATGAACTTCATTGGAAAAGGTAATAGAGGTATTAGGAAATGTTGAAAAAAGAGAAGTTGTTGGAGATTTTCTAAGAAATCTTTGAGATTAGTAAGAACATAAAATTACGTAAATAAAGTGAAAGTTAAAGAAAGGAAAAATAGTTGATTTGCAGCAGTTTTATTTTCTTTAATCTTGTAATCTTTGAGTTCAAGAATAATGGAAAAGTTTACATGTAAGCTTGCCAGAACAGAGAGCATCCAAAGTCATAATATTAAACAACATAGCAGAAATAGCATTATTGTATTGCAAGCTTACTTATGTCACTGCTAGAAGCACAGAAATTCCACAGATTTCTAACCTATAATTTGGCATATATTCACTTATAAGTGATAATTCCTTCAGAGAAGCAACGTGCATGATTTGCAGCTTAATTTTCTATAATCACCATATTACCTCACCAGAGTATTATGAAGTATGACTAATTAATGATTATAAAGTATTTTAAAGATTCGGGGTGTTACATTCATGCTAAGTAACAATAACAATAATGTCAGTATGTCAATGGCTCCTTACAAATGAAAAACACAAATTAAATAAACCTATAATTGTCTCATTGCCTGAACCGTTATTTCTTCTAAATTGGCATAGTTCTATGTATTCTACAAATCTGAAACAGATAATATTAAAATAATTGTTTATCCTATTTCAATCCTAAAAATAATACTACTAGGAAACACTTCACAAACTGTACTATAAGAATATTAAACACAAAACTTTAGGGCTTTTTATTTTTTTACTTTTAAAGCTTAAAATATTTCCAATACAAAAAAGTTACACACCTGATTACATATGTCCCCTCATGCCACCGTGTGTTTGCTTAATTTAAACAGTATCTACGTTAGTGACAGCAGGTTCATAGTTACTACATTTTCAGTATTCTGAGGCCTCCTTAAAATTTTCTACAATAGTTAAAAATCTAATTTGTGACAAGACCTGACTATGAAATCATGTGGTCTATTGACTATTAAATCATGGTCAAGCATATGACTTACATTCATTTCTTTAGATAATAAACACCATATACGTAATTCTTTCAAAACTAATAGAATATTAGCATAGGCAGAAAAATATATGCTTATAGGAAATAAAAAGCTTGCTTTATTTTACCTTTTTCTAACTGTCCATGTTTTTGTTTGGGTATCTGTGGGTCTACCATTGAGCCCTATATTTCTGGAATAAACTCACCAGCAGTTAGAAGAGTTCCCAACAGTTGGATGTTGGGAACGTTTAGTAGAAAGTTCTTTCCTGTTAAATCAACCAGCATGTTTCATTGCTCTAAGCAATATCATCAGTTCAGCTGTGAAAGACAGTAGGGATAGCCTTTGTATAGCCAAGATAGAAATTCTTTTCACACACCAACAGGAAAATGAAAACACTGTTTGCCTTAATCACCTTTAACAATGGAAAATATTAATGTAAGAGCAATGAAAAATAATAAAAATGAAGAAATCATAAAGAAACAGCTTTTGATAAAACCAGTGTTTAAGCCTTCACTAGCTTTTAATTATTCACATATACAAGCCAGTACAAATCTATTTGAGATTAATTTCTTACTGGATATATTAAATTAATTTTCTTAATTCCCAATTAAAATATTTATAAGTATCACTTGCCTTATTAACTGAACATTCATCATCCCTTCTACAATGCTATGAATTCATGATTATGTATGGACATACATTTCAAATATATTTCACACATATTTCAAATACCATGTAATTTTTCACTGTAAACAATTTAGATCAACTTTTTTTTTTTTTTTTAAGAAACAGTCTCAGGTGGCACCTGTGGCTCAGTGGGTAGGGCTCTGGCCCCATATACCGTTGGTGACGGGTTCAAACCTGGCCTGGCCGAATTGCAACAAAAAAATAGCCAGTGTTGTGGCAGGCGCCTGTAGTCCCAGCTACTCAGGAGGCTGAGACAAGAGAATCACCTGAGCCCAGGAGTTGGAGGTTGCTGTAAGCTGTGTGATGCCACAGCACTCTACTGAGGGAAATAAAATGAGATTTTGTCTCTACAAAAAAAAAAAAAAAAACCCACCACCCTTGGTATATAAGGCCAGCATCCTACCCAGTAGGCCACAGGAGCCACCCAATTAATATCAATTTTTATTTAAAATATTTTTTGCTGGTTGATTCTCAGTGAACCACATGTTTTGTTTATTTGTTTACTATTAACTACCATCAGTTGTATAAAGCTCTTTGTCCCTTTGACAAAGAACTGTCCAGTTCAGAGAATCCTTCTTTCCTTCATTTTTTTTTTTTCCATAGTGTTCTTTCTATTCAGCCTCTCTTACTTCTACAATATTATTGAGTTTAAAATATTTCATGGGATAACTTGAAAAATCACAGTCTTATAAACTTTTTCACTTTTCTCTGAGTCACTATGTACGCTGGAATGTACACAACTTAAAAATAATATTTTATTATATAGGTAAGTAGAAACATTAAATGTAACATGGTGTTATAAATAGGATGTCAGACAGAAACAAAGGCATGTGAAACCAAGGAAATCTGAAACTGTATGTGGGATTTTGGTAATACTTTTGGTAATATAAATACTAGTTCACTAATTGTGACAATATTAGTACAAATATATTAATACGAAATGTAAATAATAGAAAACTGGGCATTGGGTATATGGACATTCTCTTTTCTTTATTTTCACTTTTGGTCAAACAAAAAAAAATCATTTGTTTTCACGTACATTATAATTTTCCCCTAAGATTATATAGTAAATGCTTAAATATACATTTATTATGTGCCATTACAACAACAAATAAATTCAAAATCTCACAAGAATTAGAAGTTGTAATACATTGTAAAGAGCCAATAGGGTGTGGTCATAGTTTTAGGACTATCAGTTACACATGGCATGATCTTTACAAATAGCTGTTACTTATAACTTTTTAGAAAACTACTGTTATGGTAACATAAGATATATTTGGTTTGGGTTGTAACTTCATTGCTATCAAATGTTGACATTTATGCAAAAGAAAACACCACATTACATTAATGTATGTTTAAGAAGGATAGCTTGAGATAAGCTTCTATTATGACTTGTGTTCTGTTGTATTATTTAATATAAAGTTGTCTCTGGTTAATTATTTTTTTCATATAAAAGAATATTCATTTTCATTTTTCAGTTTATTTAGTCTCATTAATGTTTTTACATCAAGTCTTTAAATATAAATGTATAACTTCAAAGTTATAAGTTACAGTTACATTGCTGCCTTATTGTACCCTCAATGAATCTCCAACATAAAAAAAAAAAAAAAAGAAGATTAAAACAACACATATTTATTATCTTTATTATCTCCTAGGTTCTAAGGGTCAGGAGTCCAGGAATATCTTATTTGAATCCTCTGATTAGGGTCTCAAAAAGCTGTGATCAAGATGTTAGACAGGTGTGTTCTCATCTGGTGACTTGATTGTGGAAGATTTCACATCCATGTTTCCTCAGATTGTCAAGATAATTTATTTTCTTTCTCTCTTTCTTTCTTTCTTTTTTTTTTTTTTTAATCATGACAGAGTCTGGCTTTGTCACTCTCCAGACTGCTGTGGCATCATAGCTCACAGCAACCTCAAACTCTTGAGTTCCAGCAATTCACTTGCCTCAGCCTCCCTAGTAGCTGGGGCTGCAGGTGATCACTACAACACCTGACCATTTTTGTTTGTTTGTTTAGCAGCCCCAGGCTGAGTTCAAACCCACCAGCCCCAGAGCATGTGGCCAGCTCCCCAACCCCTGACCTACAGGTACCAAAGCTAGCTAGAATTCATTTTCTTGTGTCTGTACAGCTGGGGTCCTACCCTTTGTTGGCTGTTGGTTAGAGGTTGTTCTCAACTCTGAGAAACTGTCTATAATTTTTAGAGGTAATATATAAATGGATTTAAGTTGAAAACTATGCTTTTACTTTATCTAGTTATTAGTGTTGATGTGTCAAATAGAAACTTCCAGCTGAGGAGCAAGAAAAAGCATGTGTTAAGAAAGTAACATCTATTAAACACTCTTGACAGTTTAAAAAATATTTAAATTCCACCTTCTCTTGTGTCAGTCTCTTTTTCAGTGTCTCTTTTTCAGTGGTGAAAAAAAAAGGAAAGTTATGGGTGTATGTGTATAACCTCCCAAGAGATGTCAGCAGCTACAGAAATTTGCTTAAATGCCACAGATGATGGATAAATGTGGCACAATTAGTAATCTATACAGCATCAACACATTTTTGGCATCATTTTAACTATGTAAATATCTGTATTACAAAGACAAAGGCAGATAAATTAGTATTTAATGATTTTGATTCCAGGATATCAAAGAAGGATTTCAGCTCTGCTGATCACAATATTCAATCCTGTTTATTTCCACTTTTCACTCATGAAACTAGCAGTGTACAACCAAAAATAAAAAGAAATAAAAAGAAATGTTTATGAGCTTACAATTTTTGAGAAAAGTGCCTTTAAATGTCTTCAGAATGAAGTCACTGAACAATATCACAACCATATTTTGAAAACCTTTTAAATGAGCTGTTTTCAATGCTCTCCTAAGTGCTTTCTTCCCAGATCAAGTATTTCTTTTGGTTTCTGCCTGTGCATTTGAATGCTGCCCTAGAGGGTAAGTGATATCAGCCATAAGTACTAGAGTCAAACTGTGGCCAGAGTTGATATAGATGTACAAATCCATGTTTCTGCATTTGAATAGCCTGTGAAATTCTGCAGGCACCTGTTGGCTCTAGATGATTTTTAACTCTTCCGTAATACACACTAATGAAAATAAGGGCATATTATTTTTCTTCTCTCTACCCACTGCCTTTTATCCCCTCTAATTCTCTCATTTTAATGTACAATTTAAATCTAATGAATCTGATGATTTTCTCAAACCCTTATAAGGTAAGCATCTGCAACAATTTTATGGTTCCAAACACCTTTGTCTATCCTTTTTCAATTATACAAATAATATATAATGAAGTGGATCAAGAAGGTAAACATCAGATTAATTATAGAAGAGAATTATTGGCCAAGATTCTTCTACAGTCAGCGTGTAATCAATAGCGTTCAAAATAAAATAGGAGAAATGTGAGGACTAAAGGAATAAAACAGAGCAAAAATTTAGTGTCGAGAACTAAGCTCTTCCCACACTTTTGGTTGAAAAAAAAAAAAAAGGTAAGAAAACTATGAAAGATGGAGCTGACTTTTCTATTTTTTTTCCAATGTTTGTCCAGCGACATCTCTTTTCTCTTTTAAGTATTTCAGAAGATTAAATATAGCTATTCTTAAAGATCATATCCAGATGATTCAGTGTTTAATGGGAAATAATAATGGGGCAATTTTGCTATCACATTCACCTGAGTGTTAAATGATCTATTAGCAAATTAACCATATGGAAACTCCCCCTTGCTATCAATGAATGTCTTCAGGAAACTTCTTGCCAAAGGCAGTTCAGGTCTATTTTTTAAAAGAGAAGCCTACCACATTTATGAATATGGAGGTCTATTCTTACTTGTATCGGAATACAGACTAATATAACCACTAAATAACTTTGAAGCCACAGCCACACTAGAAAAAGAAAAGAGTATTATTATTTTTTCAACTAAGAAACCAAGTACCCAATATAAATTCATTTCCATTACATGGGTCTGGTGTAGGCCATCTGCAGTATGTGAGCGAATTCCCTTAATCATTGGCATCTCTCTCTGAAGCCCACATTC
Organism: Loris lydekkerianus; assembly: GCA_963574355.1. Lineage (NCBI taxonomy): Eukaryota > Metazoa > Chordata > Mammalia > Primates > Lorisidae > Loris > Loris lydekkerianus. The sequence continues at coordinate 15,305 of CAUYPK010144058.1, forward strand.
TTTGCACGTTTTGCAGTTTCCTTTACATCAGCTCCTGTGGACTAAAAGCAACACTTCTGCCAGGTGAGCTTAACCAATGCCATTTTCTGACCTAGCCAATACAAGGTCTGTTGTTTTGTTGGGAAGATTCCTTATGAAATTGCTGTATTGTTTAGTTGGGAAAATTTCTTATTAGATTGCACAATATTTGTGCTTTTAAAACTGAGCCATCAGCTTGCAGCTCATATTTCACCTTATAGTCCTTATCAAAATTAGAAATTGTATTCCAAGAACACTCATGACATACCAATCAAAGGTATATAAAGCACGACAAAAGTATAGTACATAAAATAAGCAATGAATGAAAAACATGATGGGGCCAAATACTGTGAATTCAGAGAAAACAGCCTTTAGTCCTATTGAGCATGCAGGAGATAACATCTATGGACAAGTCCTAGGTCACAGACAACTGGCATGATGAAGAAAGCAAAGTATGTAACTCGGACGATGACAAAGTATTTTCATAGAGTCTGGTTATTTCTGGCAAGTTTTCTTCAAAAATACCAGGCTCAACTCCTGTGTTAAAACCTGTTTTTTAAAGGTCCTAACAACTGAGGCCTCTGTTTATGGCATCTAGAATATCCTCCGCTATCTACTTACTTAGATTACCCCAAACCTTTGATGTCTATCTTTACTGGCTTCTCCTTCCTGAAATATTCATTGATTTCCTCCATTTCTATATTACCATTGTGCTTATGATCTTTATCTTACAAAGCTAAACTTTACTCAGTCATTCCACAAATATTTATAAAGCTTACACATGCCCCAGCTGTCCTTGATTTGTATTTGCCTTTTTCTCTCTACATAGATATGAGTACCTCAAGGGTATTTTGGGATAGCAACTTGTTTTCATTGCCTCTGTATTTTTTAGTATTGTATAGGATGCAGAGTTAGAATTTAGTAAGAACTTTCTAATTAAGAAAAAGGGGAGGGGGTAATTTAAAAATCTGGTAGAACAAAATTGTCAGGATGGTAACTGATTAGAAATTAGATAAAATTAAGATAAGATTTTATAGGATAACTTCGAGGGTTAGGGATGGGTGACTAAATAAATGTTAGTATCATGAATAAAAATAATTGTATTTTTCTTTTGACACCTTCTATCCTCCAGACTAAACTTTCTTTCAATTTCTATACCTGATACTGATTCTCTGTCAATTTTACTGCCAAATATGGATAAATATTTCATTTAAAGAACATTTTTTGGATGAATAATGCATGTGTAAAAGCAGAAACCAAATGGCCACAAAGTAGCGTCAGACCCAACTAACAAGCTAGACAGGCAGATAATATAGGCGTAATCTAGGGAGGGACACTGACACTTGAATTGGAGTGTTGAAGAACACAGGGTTGATCTGGACAGTGGGCAGCCTAGCTAAAGGAAACTGCCTATTCAAGTCCATATAGATCAGAAAGAACATATTTCATTTAGGGAAATTCCAGCCTTCCCTAACTCTTTCATCCTCCTGTCAACTATGCCTTAAAATTTAGTGTGTATTCCTTATATAAAAGTGTACTCAATTTATACAACAAATAAATCTAAGCAATAATAAATTTTTGAAAATCAACTTATGGTTTCAAACGTCAAAAAGATAAGCCCTGATTTGGACTTGAATTTTCGCTTCATTTTTCCATTTTGTACTGTGTGTGCAGATGATACAATCACAGTGATGACATGGAACTTTTACTTTTTCTAAGTCCTCTGAGAATCTGTGCCATCAAAACAGGTCAGAGCAGTTTGACAAAGATTATCTAGATTATTTCTAGGAGTAGGGAACTCTCCTAGGAGTAATCTAGATAATCTAGAATATTTTAAAAAATATTTTAGTAGATAATTTTTTTTAATATTTTAGCCATTGCCTATCGTCACAGTGATATTCTAATAGCTAACAGCTCAGTTTTACACGGTTGTTTCCCTCAAACTTATGAATTGACATGCTTAATGCACATACAAAATAAGATCTCTACCTTGTATATGGCATTATGCAAGTATGTTTAACTATTTTGCCTAAACTGAGATAAAACTAAAATAAAAAGTATTGCAAAGACTAAAGTTTTTCATCTTATTAGATTTCTATTTAATATGCTTTCCACGCAGCATGAAGGTGAGGAAGTGGTTCTGTGCACCTTGAATTCTTCAAATTGTCATAAAAGTCATAAGATATTAGAGGAGGATAATCATGTTGCCTTTTTGTTTCCAGAGTGCAGAACTCTTTCTGCTCATGTCTCAGAGGGGTTTATAAAAGTGTAGTCTTTGTGCCTGATGGTTGAATTTAACAATAATCAAAGATAAACTGAGGTGGTTTGGAAATTGAAATGTGAATAATCAAAAATATCACTCTATCTCTTCTTGCAAAACTCTTCAAAGAGAAAACGATATAGGAAAATGTCTTAATTATGTCATTACTTTTTTTTTTTTTCATTTTCTCCATAATGTACTCTCTACTGCTCCATCAATATAACTTCCAAAATGAGTTCATGAGACCAGTAAAATTGTACTTGAGCATTAAGAAGAAAGTAGAACTTCAGCACTCTTTATTTCACATCCCCACCTCATGCCTTGCTTGTTACCTACCTTTGTATCAAGGCCTTGCCAGCTGAGCAAGTAGGGACAAGGTTGTACCCTAGGGCCATTGATTCTTTTTAACACAATGTGAGAATGTCTTTCTAAGCTGCCACTGCAAAAATAGGTTATCTGGTAATAATCTGGGCTCAAGCACCACTTGCTTGCAACTAGAATCAATACAGCTGTCAGACACAATTGTGAAAAGTTTCCTATGCGCCCTCACTGTGTCCAGGTGGTTGGTTGTATACACTTGGGTTCATCTGTTTTTATTTTAACAACCCTTGAGCAGGATCCTTTTATTGGTTCTTTGGAAATGAGCTAATTAAGTGAGAGCCACCAAAACATTTACTGGAAATTCAAACAATTGCATTCCCCATATTTGTAATTCTAATATGTACAACAATCCTGGTTCTTATTTAATCATGATTTCCAAGTCGATGGAACTCTAAATCTTGTGTGATTAGAGTAAATATTTGAATACTGACACCAGTTGTCTGCTCTGTGTCATCGCATTCTCTTGTTCTCTCCAGTTATCTTCCGATGAAAAGGAAAGACCTTCAGAAGTGAACTGCCTGCAGGGTTTTCTTTGACACCTTCTGCATTCACTAAAACTGAAGTATAACTTTCTACCAACTAAGGATGTTTTTCCTCCAACTGAGGCAAGTACTGATGTTAATGTTTTTCTGCAAGTTTCTCCTTTAATGGCTGGTAAATCTCTATCTCCCTGTCTCTGACTTCGCATGCTCCCCCTTTGTTGTTACATGCTCTGAAGCTACAGTCTCCTGGCCCCCTTTATCCTTCTGAGCTTGCTAAGCAACCCGGTGACTTGCACTCTCTTGTCTGATGTTCTAAATAGTCCCTCTCATCTCTGCTGATCCCAGAGTGTCAATGATCCTGGTGCTTTCTGCCCTGAGCACATCATGAATAGACACTTGTCCTGCTGTCATGCTTTTGAGTGTGCATTAGAATAATGACTGCAATTTTTTTAGTGCTTCCTATATGCCAGATACTGTGATAAGTACTTGACACGTATTATCTAATGTAATGCTTAAAAATAAAAACGTATGAAAGAAGTACCAATATTATCCTCTTTGAGAAGTGAGAAAATAAGATCAGAGGAATTTTTATATTAAATACAGTCACGGAGCTAATAAATGACTCAAGCCTGTCTGACATCAAGCCTACGTTCTTGCCCATTAATGTTAACAGCGTGGGAAGTAGTTTTAAGGCAAAGTGAGACTGGGAAAATGTATACTTTTCTCTATGTCCTGATCTTATCACCCAAAACTTTCCATTTTATTCCATATCTAAAGAAAGAAAGTTTACTTTATGAGCGAAATATGTCCTGAATACAAATTATTAACATGGGAGATGATTGAGCATTATTTACCTCTGTAAGCCCCTATCAATGGGCTCATTGTGCTTTGATAGCATTTTTTCATTTTTAGACAGATAAACCAATCTAATTGCATTCTCCATAACTGAGGCTGTAGAAGCCAGATACCTATATCTTTTCATAGTTTGAACTGTTTCAGAGAGAAAAAAGAGCTATTATGCATAGACAGAAGTTAAGGGACCTACTGACTCACTGTATGATCTGGTGTAAGTGCACAGAAAGAGCCTCATTCAAAAATTCAATCTTGGGCAATCTTCCCTGAGAAGATGAGCCTCAAAGCAGTGGCTATTAATTGCAGGATACCTCCATGCCGGTGGGACATATGGCAACATCAGAGGAAACTTTTGGTTAACACAAGTAAGGAAGGGTTACTGGGGAGCATAAGCCAGTGCTATGCGTTAGCCACATAAGCATAAGCTGCTATAATGCACTGAATAGCCCATACAACAAAGAAGTATCGAGACAAAAATGTCAGTGGTGCCGGGGTGGACAAAACCTGAGATAAGCTCAAAGAAGAGTTTTCAGGGGACCAGAGGCATTCTCTCTGGCCAATACAAAAAGAGAAAGAAAGTGGATGACGTTGAGTACGTTTACTCAGTTTCTACTTCAAACTTAATCAGTTTCATATTTCACTTACCTTGCCCTAGTAAGGAATGTGGGAAAAAGCTAAGACAGCCAAGCTGTGTTACACTAATTACTGTCCTTCCACACACACACACACACAAAATGACTCAAGGGGAAAAAAAAACATTTCTACATTCCAACACTGATTTACATAATATGAGTTGTTTTATATGAGATAAAAACATGATGATGTTATATAAGGGAGATTGACTTTATGTCATAAATTTGTTTAATTCGCTCTCAGAAGCATAATAAACTGTTTTAAAGCTACCTTCTTTATTTCTTTATTTTTTATTTTGAAATGAAGGGATTATACATGTTTTACTTATATGGTTATGTTTTATAATACTTATGTCAGGGTGTTTACTGTGCCCGTCATCTGAATAGTGTTCTTTGTACCCAGTGGGTAGTCTTTTACCCGGCTCTTATTCTCCCTTCCCCCTTTACTTGATTTCCTGTGACCTTTACACAGCTTCATGCCCATGCGTGTCTGCAGATTAGCTCCCAATTATTATAGAGTACGTATGGTATTTATCATTCTTGATATACTGCACTTAGGACAATAGTCTCCAGTTCCATCTAACTTGCTGCAAAAGACATTATTTCATTCCTTTGTATAGCTTAGTAGTACTCCACCATGGAAGGTTTTTGTGTGTGTGTGTGCGCATAGTACACGGCGTACACTATGTGGATATATATTGCATATATCATATTTTCTAATCCACTCTTGAATTAATAGGCACTTACACTGATTCCACATCTTTGCTATTGTGCATAATCCTGCAATAAACATTAGAGTTAACACGTTATCTTTACAAAATAACCTTTCTTCCTTTGGATAGACACCCAGGTACCCAGTAGGGAGATCGCTGAATCAAACAGTAATTGTACATCTATTTCTTTGGGGAATCCCCACACTGTTTTCTATAGGGGTTGTACTAATTTGCAGAAGTATAATAAACTTTTTATTTGATTTAAATCTCTCACACAGAAAGAAGTAACCAATTTCAATGGGTTACTGTCCCTATACTATCTTTTTAAACCCTACTTGAATACGTACATACACTTTTTCTAAGAGGAAAAAGAGCAAAACTAATATAGTTTTCAGAGAATTTATTTGCTTTATTGATTAGACAATTGAAATGGGGTTTGACTAGTTACTATAATGTCCCAGAAGCTCTTAATGAGCCCTAGTGCTAAATTTAAACAGGAAAGAAAGACAGAAAAGGATGGCAAACATAATTATTTAAATCACCACACAAAAAAATAAGGCTTAGGTTAGTAAAGAAAAACTAAAGATTAATTGAAAAATATCCATTAAATTTAAGTCCCGCTTCTCTTATTTGACTCTATTTTCTAGTATTATATTATGAAACAGATCAGTTTTCCCTGTTTGTATCTTTTCTCTTGGAGCCTAAAGAGAAGATAATGTCAAAGAGGTATTAGTCCCCTGTCAGACCCAGGCAGGTTTCCACTTTCTAAATTTAAGGGATGAACTAGGATTATTAAACTTTCAAGTAGGAATTGGGCCCTGACACCACCAGGCCATTCACACAAAAACAGTCTATTTTTTTAATAAGGAAAAGAGAATATTTCGCATGTGAAAGACATAAGAAAGAAAAAAAAGGCAACTCAAACAGAGAGAAGATTTCTACTAATAACATAATAATATCTCCTATTTTTCAAATATATACCATGAATCAGATACCATATAGAAACATCACATCAAATGCATTATGTCATGTTGCCTTTAGGTTATGTGTGTGAAGATGGTTAAAACACCGTCTCCATTTTATGGAAGAAGAAACTTCTCTAATATTAAACTTAGTATTGTTTAGGGGACTAGATTGCACACAAAAGTTTGCCTGATTTCAGACCTTGTTATCTTAAACTACTATATAAAAATGACTTATGATTAAAAACAATCATAGTAATTATTATTTCTTGGATTTACTGGTTCCTAAAGATGCCCAGCAAATCATAGCAGGATCTAAAGCTTTGAGAAATCTTCCTTGCCTATGTCATAAGCCTTAATTACATCTAAATATTATTCTTCAAATGCTTTTCTAATTACTCATATGTTACATTTTACATTTTATGAAAGAATCTGAGATGTCTCCCAGAGTATCTTCTTGCACAATAGAAAGAAAGTGAAGGGTCACTGATTAAGAGATAGGAAAGAAAAGGAAAAATCAATTGTAAGACGAAGATGAGTTCAGTTTAGAAATGTTGACTTCGAGGTGCATTGTGCAAAATTGTCTTTGAGTGTTGAGCTGTCCCCTTCCTATGAGAACAGTAACCATTTCTAAAACTTAAACTCAATTTTCTATAGTTTTAGAGGAGTCATCCTTTCTTTACTCCTAGCAAAAGTGTAGACACATGAGTGAAGTCTCACCAAGCAGAGTACAACATCTCTCTGGCCACAGTGATTTGTTTGAGGATCACATATCCTGCAACAGGGCCAGCATAAGCTCTCCCCATAATTTTTGTTGGTATTGTCTGAAAAGAGCAAATGACATGAGGAATAACTATGAGGTAACTCTCAAGTTGTCATTTTTGTTTGGTTTAGTTTCTGCCATCATCTTGTGAGTGGCTCCATGTCCTTACACTTTCATAGACAAAGAAGATTTCAGAGAAGAGAGATGTACTCATGATTTGAAGACCTGCACTAAAATATGCACAACAGTAGATTTTTCAGTTGAAACTAAATACATTCCCTTTTACAAAGAAAAAGCTAATTTGAATTATATGCCTGCTGCTTGCAATTAAAAGGATAGTAAAGCATAAGATGACAATAGAGCACAAAAGTAACAATATTAGTATTTCAACTCTCCTGAATGCAAGTGAAGAGGGTGCTATACACCACATTGCCTTTTAAACTATTGATCTGCTGCCACCTCCCTCTGAACCTCTCTTCCACTTCCTCCTAAGTTATCATCACTTGTGTGAAGTGTTGCCATATCTCTTTGCATCTTTTCCAAATGATCAATACAATCTCTGCACTTTCTTTGATGATGATGACTTTAACACCTGGCTCACTTGTTTCTACTCTTTGTGCTTAACAATTTATAACTTCTTTAGGAATGAGTCAATGATTCTTTGCAAACCTCAATCCATTCACCTTTATCACCCACTTTTGTCCTTTCTCATTGACTGACTTTTGCCTTTACTTCATTCCAACTCCTTTTAAAAATTACCACATTAAATTTGGTCATCCCATTGCATAATTAAAAAATATAAATATAGGCTCAGTGCATATAGCTCAATGGTTGGGGCGCCGGCCACATGAGCTGAGGCTGGTGGGTTTGAACCTGGCCCTGGCTCGCTAAACAATGACAACAACAACAAATAGCTGGGCATTGTGACAGGTGGCTGTAGTCCCAGCTACTCGGGAGGCTGAGGCAAGAGAATTGCCTAAGCCCCAGGAGTTGGAGGTTGCAGTGAACTGTGACGCCATGGCACTCTACCCAGGGTGATAAAATGATACTCTATTTCTAAAAAAAGGAAAATACCATGGAAAATGTTAAAAATTTTTTGTACACTGCAGGCTTTAAGTTAACCGTTAGTAAATATGCTAAAGTTCATAAAGATTTTTCCTGACAGTTTGGGCCAAAATGTGGGTGTATGTTATCCCTGGGAACACATAATATACAGGAAAATATGATATGGGTCTGTAGATGTGAGTAGGGGAAAATCATTAAGTCTAGAGGTCATGAGAATGTTAGAATTTTGCCAGGAAAGCAAAAGGACGGATTTGAATTTGAAAAGCAGGATGAGATTTGTTTTTAGGGGAAATACTTTGGCAAACTGGAGAATATATTGGAAGAGTAATAGAGCTGGGAGTAGGTTAAGCTTCCTAATCATGAATATTTCTACCCAGCTGTTCCCCAGAGGGCAGAGTCTTTACCCTTGCTACCATAGTGCCCTGTGTTTACCTCCAACATTGAATTTACTCTAAAGTGTCACACTTTTCTGTTTATATTAATAAGTCCATAAAATCTAGCGCACATCTTGGTATGTACTAGACTCAACAAATATGTTTTAGAGTCAGTGAGTGAACGAAGTGACAGTTGTGCCAATCAGTTTGTGAGAGTGCTGTGAAGATTCCTAACCATGATTACATAGTTTATATACAGGCAGTACCCACGTTACAAACATCCGACTTGTGTACAACTTGCACTTGCAAACAAAGGCTATTAGACTACTAAGTTCGTGAGTTACAAACTTCCAACTGCTATACAGTACAACTCACACTTACAAATGAAGGCGATTATAGGTAGTAGGTAAAGGGAAATGCTCCAATTTACATACAAATTCAACTTAATAACAAAACTACAAAACCTACCTTGCTCATAACCCAGGGACTGCCAGTATTTGCCTTTCATAGTATGCTAAATTGTACTAAAATTGAATTATTTTATTTATAGAAATGCTTAATATCCTTCTGGAAAACTTTCACATAATAGCATCACACTGCATTCTCCATGGAGCAAAACCAGCTGAAAAACATAGAAGATAGAAGTTATTGCAGAAGATAGAAACACTAAAGAAATATTGCTTAGTCATTCTTTTTTCTGCATTAACTATGTATTTAATCAGGTATCAGAGTAACTATATTTTGCAAGGAGGCAAGTGAATATTAGATGAATGCAGTTTATTTAGCAATAATGGATTAAAATGTTAAGTTATACTATTTATAGAGGTCAAAGATTTCTTATTAGGTTGTGTTTAAGAAAAAAGTAATAAATATATCTTTATGTAATGTCATTTTTAAAGATATAAAATATAGATATGCTTTTTTGTTTTTAAACATCTTTAGTTTTTGTTACTATAGTTTAATAAAAATCTTCCTGATAATTTATTCAATCCACCATAGTTAACTTAAATAGCACAGGAAATTTTAGACAGATGTTATTTTATAAATATCTAGAGTATGAATATCAAAATTACGCATACAAGTATAGAAATGATTTATTTTTATTTTAAGCAATTATCACATTTCTGGAATGTATTACAGATAATTCTCAACTATTGGAGAGCAGCAGCAAGGATTATCCAAACTATGAATAATCCAGAAGGCATTTGTGTCCAATTTGGGGATGTATTTTTTGGCAACAGAAGCACATTATTGAGTGTTTCTTAAGCAAAAACTCAAATTAGGTTACATTTTCTGTTTATATGGGAAATGATTTGCCAGTTGAGCTGTAAAGTCAGTTCGTGAGAAATATATGGGATTTGGGAGAAAGAAAAAATGATTTGACTTGTAGTATATATGCTATAGTGCCTTTATTACCTCATATTATTAGAAGTATTCTTATTTCCTTGATTTGGATAAGATTTTCTTTTCATAAATCCCAAGAATAATTTACTTTGTCCATATTATTTTTGTTTGAACTAAGACTATTTTAAATGACCGATGGTAGCAGTTGCTGGAACACATCATATATTTTGCAGGATTAAATAACAACCTTGCATTTTCTGTGGAAAAAATATATAAGTGCCTCTAACCAGTAAAGTTCAATTATAAACAAATAGTACATTATGCTCAAGTATGCTAACACTAATAATCTTTCAGTGAAGTTAAATTCATTCACTAATTTTTGTTATTTTTGAAGGATCACATTAGGAGCAGGGTATGATATAATTCATCGTTTGGAGTCCTAGGAAGCTTACATTCCTGAGGTAAGATTCTGAATAAAATAAAGACTCAAACAAAATAACTTTGGTAGAAATCATATTGGATATTATAAATGTGTCTTTACTTGTTTATTTCCACTTTGGTATCAATTATTTATTTTATGACAAAATGTACACCCTTCTATTAGAACAAAAGAAGGAGTTAGAGTGAAGATAGGGGCAGATAGATACAAGAAGGCTGTCTCTGCAGAGGAAGCTGACGATTTGATGTCAGGGTTTGTAAAGGGAAGTATGACTGGTGACTGTGTCATTCCTAATTAGCTCTGAAAATACTTCTTTCCAATGAATAAGGTGTAACAGTAGAGAACAGAAATGGATTTCGGGATATTTATTCAAGGTGTAGCACTCCAAACTCCTTTAGGAGGATGATTATATTTATTAATAATAAAAGGCTAAGAAAAATCACCAGAAGCCATCCATATAAATGATGAAGAATTCATTAAGCAGACTCCAGAATACAAGGGGAGATACTCTCCCAAGAAGATGGATCTGGCCACCGTTGGGAAGGTTAATAGGATTTGGAGTAAGTGGGATGGTGCTTCAGACTTTTAATGAAACAAAAAAAAATGAAAACTGAAAGAAGCAAAAAGAGGAAACCCAAACATGTGTCTTCCTGTGTATTCTGCCTCAGTAACGAGGGAGGATAATGTCTTGAAGAATGGATTCCAAATGTGGTTGTCATCACGCTGCAGTGGGTCCTACTAGAATGGAGTGAGAGTTTGAGGCCGTTCTGGATTCCTATTAGGGATGCCAGCATTCCTTAGGGCATATCAAATAGAAACTTTCAACACTAGGTGGAGGAAAGTTTTGAAATTTTACTCTTCATAGAAGTATCCAAGTAGATACTCTTCATAGAAGCAACCATTATAAGATGTAAAAATATTTCTAGTTCATTAAAAATTAAGCTTTTTGAACTACACATGAGGAAGGGATGCTGATGTTTTCTAATGGAGTGAGGATGGGGTCAGATGGATACAAGAAAACTGTCTCTGCAGAGGAAGCTGAGGATTTCACGTTAAGGTTTAGAGAAGGGAGTATGCCTGTGTCATTTCTAATTAGTTCTGAAAATAGTAGTTTCCAATGGACGGGACATAAAAGTAGGGAAGAGAAATGCTTCTTGCGATGTTACACTAGCTATCTATTCCTAATGATGTGTTTTGAGAACAGGTTGCTTGTTATACAAAATATTCCTTCACTATTACTTAATTTGAACCTATAAATGAAGTGGACAGTGGATACTGGTTGATTTTATTCTTGCTGTTTCCACATTCACATCTGTCATTTAGACAATTCAGACATGTGAACTCACAAAGACAGTTACCAATGTATTGCCAGTGATCAATAATCAATAAAAACATTCATTTCCTCTCCCTTTTCTTCTTTTAAATTCATTTCTTACCTCATTTCTCCTTTTTTTTTTTTTTTTTTTTTTGCCATATCACTACTGACACTGTAGTCAAATCCTTATCCCTTTTATCTTGAGTCAAGCTCCAGTACTGAAAATAGAAACCCCTTTACTTATTTCATGCAGAAATGAATTTAAAATGAAGAACTAGAATCTCACCAATTCATTAGAGGTCCTGGACACCTTCATCATGCCATCATTCTACTAATGAATTAATTACTTTCATGTGGCTTTGATCTAAAGTAAAAGAAGATACTTTTGCTACCATTGCCACCAAGATTGGCCAAGTGAGTGATTTTCAGTGACGAAAAAGATAGGGAAAAGATGCTGCATTACTGAGTCTTGTCCTCAATACTTTCTTATATCTCATCATTTTGCTTCAAGAGGAAATAGCAGCAGGAGACATCGTCAGCTTCTCTTCTGCCTTCCCAGATTTATATGCGTATAACTAATTGGAAAACTTCCCTCACATCCAGACCCTTGTTTGCAAGAGAGCTGGGAATGATAGTCTTCAGCTTTTTAAGAACTCTAAATTGAATGAAGCTATATTGGAATTTAGAAGAGTCAAATAAAATGTTTATGACTAGCTGATATACTGATTTTTGTTGACTAATCAATGGTTTTGTCATTTTTTTTTCATTTATATTACTCCTGGCTTTTTGTAAATCTACATATTATATTTTCTTGACCTCACTCCTGACCCTAGTGAATCTCATGTCTGTCCTTTTGTGTTTATACATCAGCCAGGTTTGTATTTTCACAACATATTTATTTATTTTTATCTGACATATGTGCTATATCATGAAAACAATTCCTGGAACATTTTTTCTGCAACTTATAAGAAATATTCTATGGCGTTAAAATCAGAATGTATGCATATACATAATGTACTTATATACTATGAACCTAGAGGTAACCATTAAACCAGTGCACCTTCTATAATAAAACCATAAATCTAATCAAAATATGCAATTATTAAATGATTGATATGTTCTAACTGTAAAAATGTATAAGTAAAATTTTAATGGTTTTCTTAAACTTATCTTTTAAATTAAGAAATAAGACATTTATTTCTCAGGCAAAAATTTCTCTAGTATGTCTAATATGTGGAACCTTGAATTTCAATTGTCTTAATTTTAGACAAATTGAAAGACAAAATATGGCTTGAAATAAATGTTAAAACATCAGCAGTCAGGAACCATTTGTATTACAGAAACAGGACAGTTCATTCTCCTAGTCATTTCTATCAAAATCACATTTCCCCGTATGTCTGTATATAAATATTTATAGTCTGATTTCACCCCACCTTACTGTAAAGCGTTAAATTTGATTTCTAAAGAAGAAAAAAGATCATGTCCATCCTAATTATAATTTCAACACCTTCCTTAATCTTTTAAACTGTAAGTGAGATGATTCCTCTGTATTATTATCTCACTAAGTTTGATATCTCTATGGACTGTCACAATAGTTTTACAATTTGTTATCTCCACACATAAAATAAAATGGGTTTATAGAACTAGCATTTAATAAGATAATCTAATAACATATCTGCTTCACTTTTGGATGCATATTTTTGTTCCATTTGAACTATGTCCTGTTATTGGAGTCTGTGAAGCTGTGCTGTCTCTCAGCTCAGAATGCTGGACCCAAGAGTCTGATGTTATATTTACCGCATGAACAACAACTTAATTAAGTGTTGCTTTGGAAACATCACCAGAGCTTTGTTTCTAGTATTGCACTTAGGCTTGTATCACATTGCTTTGACACATGCAGCGGGAGATTTGCTTTGTAGTTAGTCATGTTTTTGGAACACTACTAGTAAAGACAGAAGAAAAACATAATCCTATTGGTAGATCTGGGAAAATGCTCTCAGATCAAAAAATAATAATAATTATAAAAGGCAGGGTCAAGAGCAAAATTTTCTCCTCAGAACTTCTTCAACAAAACTAATGTTCCTCTTTTGACTTTTAATGGTTTAAATGCAAGTGTTTTCTTCCAGTTTCATGAGGATTAATAAAAGGATAATAAAAAGACTTATTTTTATGTTTCCATACTTGTCTTCCTAAATGGCATATTTTTTATATCTAAATAAACTTGATGTTTTCATTATAGGTGTTACCTACCATGATAAAGCAGTCTCATAAACAGTCCCTTTGTTGAAAATTATGAAGGATTTGGGGAAAAAAAAAAAAAGAAAGATGCATATATAGACATATATTTGGAAAACTCTCCTGCAAAGAGGTAAATATATTTTCACTTCCTGTTATGTTCATAAAATGCACTTAAAACTATGGAATTACCACATTTGGCCATGTATAACATGAACCTATGTTTTTAGCCCAAACTTTCAGGAAAATGCCTCTCTAGAAATTGGCTGGCTCTTGGCCGAGAGAGAGAAACATCTGGAGAGGGCCAATGCTCCCCTAGTAAGCATGCAGATAGCACTGTCCGCCTGCAGCCCTTGGTTCTGCCCCTTCCTCTCCATGGTCTCCTTTCCTCCTCTCCCTGATGTGCCTGATGGCCATATGCATAGAGGGGGTAGGGTGGGAGCTTCTGAGCCTGCTCCTCAGGCAGCCAGGTGGGCCCTTAGAGAGTTCCAGTCCCCTCTACGTGGCTGGGTGTCAGGTCCTTTCCCTTGCCCCACATAACCTCTCCAGCCTCCACGGCCCCCTCAGCTGATCATGGCACTTCCACTGGATTCCAGATCCTTCCGGACTAGAACCCATGTGCCAGAAGGGCCCAAGTGAGAGGGTGTAGGAGCCCCTGGAGGTCCACAGGAACCCCGCTTCTAAGCCATACTTTTCACTTATAATGTGCATCCTTATTTTTCCCTCATATATGTGGGCAAATTTGTGCACACTGTAGATGGCAAAATGTGGTAAATGCAATCAGTCTTAAAATACTAGAATGCTTAACAGCACTACTATAACCTCATATTGAAGATTAAAAACTAATATAATTATTTTAAAAGATCCGAAAAGCTTGAAAAAGGGAAGAGAGATTTCTTCAAAGACAGATTAGACAGGTTGTCCTGTGATCTCTAGAATCTCTAGACAAGATGACCAAAATGATCAGAGAAGGAAAGTGCCCCCGAGGAGAGACGGAACATTAAAAATCCATGAGCCTGAAGATAGCAAACTAATAACTTTCAAAAGTTATCTCATGTTCCTTTCATCTCAGAATAGCCTTTTCTTAAGTCCAGTGATCAATGGCACTTACTAAACAAAGTCTAACAAGAATTTTTGTTTGTTTGTTTTACCTCCTGCTGCAGGTTAATATTGGACCTCAAAATCTTAAAGCAGCCAATTTAAACAAGCTTCTTCAGCATTTGCTAAAGAAAGAGAGAAACCCACATAGAGGTACCATAGTTAAAGGTTTATGATTTAGTGATTAATCAATTCTACTTAAGTTATTCCAAAATTTCATATGTATTTAAGAAAAATATATTTACATTAAAATTGTGTCATTAAACAGGTGATTATTTGTGTAAATAAGTGTGTATGTGCAGGCATGTATAAATCTTTCCATATATGAACTTCTTCATGATATAGGACACGTCGCACCCCAGACAGCTTTTTGGAGCTGGGTGAGGAGGCGGACTGGGTGGTGTTGGTGCCCTGGCAGCGAGCAGAGGAACCATGGGGCTGGAGGGTAGGCAGGGGGGGCCTCCCGGCAGGAGGCTCCAGTAGCCAGAGGGGCCAGACAACTGCTGGGGAGACGCCAGCACCTTAGGTTTCCCTCCCCTTGCATGTACCAGCTGAACAGGGAACCCCCATTTCCTAGGCCTTGTCAATTTCATGTAAGTTTCCTAGGCCTGGGAATGAAAGGGATTATAGCCATTCATTTGGGACCCAGACAAGACCCAGATGTGCCAAATGTGAAGATGGTCCCATTTAGACACCCTAAATTTAACTACAGAGGGTCCCATGAGACTATATATATATATATATATATATATACCCCTTTACAAACAGCCCAGAGTCAGAGACAGAGAGAGACACAGAGAGAGATCGAGCTTTTCTCTCCCTACTTGGGAGCTTTGGTGTTTTTGTATTCTTTTCTATAAAAAGATCCTGTCTTACCACTAATCTGTGGTCTGTGGATTCACGCTTAGAATCACAGAGACCAAGAACCTACTGAAAATGAAATTCAGGTATCACTAATACATTGTAAACACACTTATGTGCTAAATCAGCACTATATCTCTTATTTTTAAAGATCAATAATACACTAGTCATTATATGACAAGGTTTTGTCAAAGTGAGATGGCACAGAGGAGAGACCCTCAGCAGACTGATAGCTTTTTCTGTCATGTGTTGGAAAATGGCCAAGGATTAAGCAAAGGCAAGAAACAAATGTATGCTGGTAATCATGTCTGAAATTAAATAAATTATTTAAAATTCCCTACAAAATGGCTCTGATCTCAGAGATGTCTTTCACATTGCATTTACATTTTCAATGGATAGAAAATTATCATGTTATGTAAACTAACCCAGAGCAAAAATGTATAACATATTAATAATTCTTAAGATAGAAATTAGAAACCAGATCCAAAGCCACCTTTCTGTACACATTTGCAGTGCTGGAGCTGGGTTTTAACAAGCATATTTTTCCTGCTAAAGTTGCTTCTTCTGAGTTCTCAGCAATAAAAGTTAACAAAGGGAAGCCAGTACACAGGAGGGGGAATGAGCATGTTTCACCCTGTTTTACTTGCTCTGTTTGTCAGCATCATCTCAGCAAGTTTTTCATCCTTGCAGAAACAGTTCATTCAAAATCCAACACTTTCATTTGATTTATATTCAGTATCCCAGAACCCGTTGTGTTTGTGGCCCTTCAGAGGTACCAAGACCAGATGGCCAGCATCCCGCCCCCCCCCCCATCGCCCACCCACCACCACCCCATCACACTCAAGTATTAGCTCTTCAGGAGGCCCTTCCCAAGTTCCTGATGGGCAAACAGTACCTCTTCCAAGGCCTAGGACCCAGCTCTGTGGGGCTCCTTCTACTATACATTCGGATAACACCCATGTCTTCCATTTTTTCCTCCTATCCTAGGGATGACAGCTGTATCTTTAGCTGCTGGCTGTGTGTTACCTCTATGCTCTCTTTTAGATTCTTTCTTTTTCTTTTTTGCTCTTTAGTGCCTGAATTATCAATTTCCTATACAGCAATATATTTTTACAAAACTGTTATGCTCTCTGTTTTTGAAACTACACCTTGATTGATGAATTTAAACAAACATGATGCAACATTCCTAAATGGACTTATAGCAAATTGAATGTGTAAAACAGGAAATAAAAAGGAAAGAAGTAAAATAAAGAAACAGGAAAAAGAGATGGAAGAAGAAGAGGAATAAGAAGAATGAAAAGACCATGTTTTTAGGGTGTGTTTAAGGAGGACGTGGGTGGATAAATAAAAATATATCTATTTATGTAGTTAATCATATTGAAAATAAAATAGAAAAGATGATCTGATTCTTTTAATAAAATACAAAGAGCTTTATGTAAAATCAAACATCCATTCCCAATTAAAAATTCTATCACAATAAAAATGTATCATCATGATTACTAATCATGGAGCTCTGTGATACACTACATCTTTCATTCATCTGCTCCCCCACCCTATGCCTGTCTCTGTCAGCAGGGGGTGTTTGGAGAACTTTATTTAGATCTAACTCTTCTCTGTGTTTCTTCAGCCCCTCATACTAGAAACTGCAGCCACTTCAAGTGCATGCACATTTTTGTTTCATATAATTCATGACTTCTAATTTCTGTTTGCCTATGAATTCTTCTGTATCGCAGTTTTACTTTTCTCCTAACTTCTGCTAACTCACTCTGAGGGTCTTTGTCTATCTCCTCAGGTGGTATTCTAATAATAAAATTCTGATTTTGGGGGTACCATACAGTGAGTTGTTTGAGAAAACATCTCCTTTAACCGGGTAACTACATCATGCCTATTTGAGGAGAATGCTAATTTTAAGCCTCTTCATAAAAGACTTTTTTGACTTACCATATATACTCGAGTATAAGCCGAGTTTTTTCGGCACAAATTTTGTGCCGAGTTCAGGTTTTTCGGCACAAACACTCGGCTTATACTCGAGTATATAGGTATTTATTGGTTTTCCTTGAATCAGTTTCTCATCTCAGGCCCATCAGATTTTTCTGGGAAGAATTCTCACATTAAAATAAACACAAAATCCTCCATAGGAAATTTTTTAGATTCATTACTAACAGTAAACATCATAATCAGAAACCATATCAAAAAAAAATTTTAGTTTTAGCTGGTCTTATAAGTCTTAGTGAATTTGACTAAGTAATATCTATTAGGCATCATGGAAAGTTTTATATTTGCATCTATATCTGTCTACCTGTATGTAACAAATGAATGTAAAGGAATTTTCAAGATATTAACATGTTTGCAATAACCATAAAATGTAGAATATTGCTAGGAAAAAGACTCCTGAAAAATTAATGTACAAAATTATGTATATTTGCTATATATGCATTTTGTTCTAACCTTTCTCAAGTCTATTATATGTTACTGTAATCGTCTACCTCATTGTGCATATGACCTTATATTTCTCAATAGACAACCACTTTCCTCTTATTTTTATAACCTGAAAAGATCCTTGGAGGCCATAGATTATGTTGAATCCAGGAACAAAATCCCACTGGGTAATTCATGTTTATAAGTTCTAAAGTACACTTTATTAGCATATAAATTGAAAATAGCAACTTTGATCAGGTTGTTTAATGAAAAACACCTCTTAGTACAAATAAAAAACTATTTTCTTAATCCAGATTGCTTAATGACAACAACAACAACAACAACTACTTGTGTGATTACTGCAAAAGCTGATAGGAGACAGGAAATCAAAGTGATAGCTGAGCCAATCAACCTTCTTGTGAAAAATCTAATGTTACCTCTGGGTGGGTAAATAGCTGGATACATGTGTAGACAGAAACCCTTCTATTAATTTCCCTCATGTCAAGGTCTCTGGGGCAATAAAGACTTCCCAGTGATGAAGTCCATTAGGCACCAACCTTATTAAATGCAGCACACACAATTAGCTCTGGGTGATTACACCCAGGCTTCTCACAAGTGACAATACAATAAATCTTATGTTTTACAATAAGAAGTGATAGGGCTTTGATCACACCTCCTAACTTTAATTTCTCTAGTTTACATAATTCTTAGAAAGGCTATTTAAAAAAAAAAAAAATTACATCATATAAACATATTTTTATTTTTCTTTCCATGTATGACATATTTAGTCAGTATCCAAATTCCATAATTAAAGAATGAACTCTTTCACAGAGGGTTGTGGTAGAGCACTACAATTTTTATTATTCTAGGTGCACAAATACTACATCAAATTTCTGAAAAAAAGTATTTAACACATTCACTATGTACAATGTTATTAAATTACTCTGAACGTATATATTTACTTAAACAATAAATCTCAGTGCAAGGACAGGGGATATCTTGCTAGCACTGCCAATGCAAAGTTCATGGAGAAAGAGAAGGTGAAAGAAGAGAAAGCAAAGGGGACTGGTTTACAGATGAGTGACCTCTGGAGGCAACAACAAAAACATTTGCCAGACAAATAACGTCACACTATGCAGTCATTTAAAGTATTTTTGTGACTAAAACTCCAAAACGGGGGGTGACATCAATTTTCCAAAAACATAATCTGCAGATGAGAAACAATTATATAGGAAGATGTTGAAGTACAGAAAATATAACCATTTATTTTAACAGATTTTAGAAATCCAAGTGAAAGGAAAATTATTGTATTAAAAGTAAGGAGTACTAGGGTGGCACCTGTGGCTCAAGGAGTAGGGCGCTGGCCCCATATACGGAAGGTGGTAGGTTCAAACCTGGCCCTAGCCTAAAACTGCAAAACAAACAAACAAACAAAAACAGAAAGTAAGGAGTACTATATTAATTTACTATTATGGCTGTAACAAGTTAGACCAAAATTAGAGGCTTAAAACAACATAAATTTAAGCCAGGCATAAATTTAACCCACTGATGAGGGTGCTCTGCATTTTAAAAGAGCTCACACCTGGAATCCTAGCACTTTGGGAAGCTGAGGCATGTGAATTATTTGAGCTAAGGAGTCTGAGACCAGCCTGAAGAAGAGCGAGACCCCATCTCTACTAAAAAACAGAAAAACTAGCCAGCTGTTGTGGCGGGAGCCTATAGTGCCTGCTGCTTGGGAGGCTGAAGTAAGAGAATCTCTTGAGTTTCAGGTTGCTGTGAGCTATGGTGCCAGGGCAATCTACCCAGGGCAACAGAGTGAGACTGTGTCTCAAAGAAAAAAAAATAATAATAACACCAACAAAAATACATTGAATGTCTTACAGTTCTGAAGGTTAGAAGTCCTCCAAGAATGGGTCTCACTGGCTAAAACTGAGGTGTCAGCAGACTTCATTCCTTTGTGTAGACTGTATGAGAGAATCTATTTCCTTACCTGTTCCAGCTTCTAAATGTGTCCTTGTGGCCCTTGCCCCTCATAGTTAATACAATTGCCCTGAAAAACTTTCAGACTGGATGTCATGGCCCATGTATGATGTGGAATTGTTTGGATATCAACCCAATTTTGATTCAACTCATAGATCATATAAACATACTTCTTCAAAAGGAGGTTCTTGTACTTCTATGATCTCTCTCCTTCCAGAGAAGGCATGCATTTACATATTGAATGATCTTCTGTGATCACAATAATTTTTTTTCTCCTGACTACTACTTGACTTGTTCTTTTAGTAAATAAAATACCTTCACTTTAGATCCATGATAGAGAACATAACTCTTAATTGACTATATTCTGAGTTCTGTCAAGACATAAATGGAATAAAAGAAATCTGTACGCTTTATTTTTCAATCATGTTTACAAAGTTGTAGTTTAACATTATTCCTTTTACTTTGATTTAAGATTGCTAATTCAAAAGACATGTCATTAATTCTTTCTTTGTTCAAGAATCACTGATGAGGGCACTATGCATTAAAGAGAGTTCAAAGTTTAAGCCTTAAGGATGCAGATGTTTTGTTTGGTAACTGAAATGATATATATTAATTATATTTAAATATACTTTGTATATCACATAATGTTTAACACAGTCAATTACATATGCAGTGTTTTAAACAATAGAGACATAATGGGTTATAACAATTATATGTAATCCCAGTGAAGAGACACTATATATATATATATATATATATATATATATATATATATATATATATAGCATATATTTCTATTAATATATTGAAACATATATATCTTATATATTATAATATCATGCACATAACTGGCTATATTTAACAGTATATAATATATAAATAATACGCTTACTATTACATATATGAATTTGATATATAGGGTGGCCATAAAGTTTGTGTGCAATGTTAATAGTTATAAATATAATAATATAATATATTACTATGTATACTAGTATATACATCATATATAGCATATAGTATAATACAAGAATAGTATTATATATAATATATGGTATATAGTATATATAATATATAGTATATAGTATAATACTAGAATAGTATTATGTTACTATGTATACTAGTACAATAGTATTAATAATTGTAGTAGTTACAACTATTTAAATTATAGACAAACTCTATGGCCACCCAATATAATAAAGTCATATACAAATCATATATTTTGTATATAATACATGTACCTGTAGGCAGGGTATCCTCCATATCCACACTGTGTCATGATCCCCTGCTATCTGAAAGTAGAGCTGCTTTAAGCATTTGTGTTTCCAGACTGGCTCTTGACAGCATCTATGCCTTCTTCCCTTGTCTACTATCTTTTTAAGTGTGACTGCACACATTGAATTTCTGTCAGCATTTGGGATTTCTCTGACCCTGGCTTTGCTACAGAACTGGTATTTATTTTATATATTAATACTTTACAAACTCTTATATGCACATATATATATATTTTTTTTTTTATCTACACTATTAATATAGTATGATCATCATAATGTATCTACCAAAAGAAACACTAAAATATATGGAAGAGTCAAAAACATTTAGTAAGCGCTGGTGTTTTTTTTGTTTGTTTGTTTTTTTAATTAAATCATAGTTGTGTACATTGATATGATCATGGGGCATCATACACTAGCTTCATAAACGGTTTGACACATTTTAAGGCTCTCCACGGGGAAGATCATTATTCTAGTTGTTACGATTTTGCCTTTGTTTAAACACAATGGCTGCTAAGGAGCCTGGAAGCAGGAAGTGATGCCCAATAAAAGACACTTCGATGTTAGTAAAGTTGGTATTTTGCCTTAATCCTCATTTTCCCCAATGTTAGTTTACTTAAATCTTCCTATTTATATATATCTTTTTGCATCCTTTCTGTAAAGAAGTCAAGTGTTATAAAATAGTTATTCAGTCTTTTGCATAGAGTATAGGTATTTCAACCTATCACAGAACATTGAAGCTCAAAGAACAGTGAGATAAACACTGTAAGTATGCAGAGCAGTAAAATCAAGTTTATAAGTTTTAAACTCTGTTCTCAAGGTGATAAGACTCTCTATGTAAGTCACATCAAACTTAGTATAATATATTTGAATTCCACTAGAGTCTCCACTTGGATTTTTGTTCCTCAAATTGGCTGATCCTTTTTGAGCACAACTTTTGAATAGACTCAAATTTGAAAAGACTTCATTCTTCCCAAAATCTAATGGGATTTTTGAATTACACTGAGGAAAAATAGATGTTCCTGGCTCATAACTTTCCCAGACCAGGGTTATTCTATTATAATTATGCAATTTAGGGGATCCTCACCATGGTTATAATAAAAGAACTATCATCTCAGGAAAAATTTCAAACTAAAAATGCCAGACCTTCGTCCAAGATGAGAGTCACCTTTTGTAAGACACTAAGAAAAAAGAAAGAGGAAAGAAAAGGGAAGATTCTCAGAACAAAAGTGGACATCCATTCAAGAACCCATTGAATATAAAGTACCCGATGTGCTGAATGGCAAAGTAAAACCTGAATTGGAGAAATTTAAAACCTCCCCTTTAATTAAAACAACAAGAAAACCAGTGGGTTTAAATGTGTTGTCTTCGTATATAAAGTTTTCCTCGTTTTCAAAACTTTGGTCATTTCTGAACACTTAAGTGGCTTTGATTTTACTGTACATATTAAATCTTGAGTTGAATAATACATTGGCAGGAAAATGTGTCTACTATAATCATTTTAAATGAGCCAAGATTATATGAAATCTAAAATGTGATAGCAACATTGGCTTAAAACCAAATAAAATCACAGTTGTCCTTATTTACATTTCTAAACCCAGATGATACGTTTGCTTATTTTTCTAGAGACTTGGAACTTGGTCTAGGGATCTGTATCAATAAGCACTCCATGATCCTGATATATAAACAAAACAGCTGACTTGGTATGATTCATAAACCAGAATATGGAAAGAGAAATGAATAACAATAAAATGTCCTATGGTTCTTTTCATTTTCTAATCTCTGTCAAAATAAAGATGTATAACCACAGTTACATATATAGACAAATAAGGGACAGATAAATTGATAAATTTGGGTTGTAATTCCATTGCAAATACTACTAAAATGAAAATTCCATTTTTTTTTTTTTTTTTTTTTTTTTTTTTTTTTTTTTTTTGTTGTTATGTGGTAGTTATATT
>CAUYPK010144066.1:0-32349 GCA_963574355.1 Loris lydekkerianus
CAGGGGTGGCGAACAAGTTCGACTACGCGCTCGGAGATCGCTCCTCAGAGGTCCCTCCTCAGAAGCAGCATAACAAAATCCAAACTTGGCAAAGAGCCACAGTATACAAAATAATGATAACAGGCAAAGAGCCGAAATTCATTTTGGCCGGGAGCCACATGCGGCTCTAGCCGCGTGTTCGCCACCCCTGTACTTAGACAATGCTATTCATAGTTTTCATCCTGGAGATCACTTCATAGTCTGTATATTGAGCTATTTCTCATTCCTTTTACAGCTACATAGTTTATTCAACCTAGTCCTCTGTGATGGACATTTGAGTTATTTCCAGTATTCTGTTCCTGTTTAAAGATTCATTTATATGTCACTCAAAGTCTGAAGATAGCCTCAAGTAGGACAAAAGTCAAACTTCAGCAAAGAGAACAGAAAGTGGTAAAATGCTCCTCCTATTCACTGCAGCATGATTATGATTACAGAATCTCGCCTTTTCAACCACTGTTGGTTCAAAATTTTATAAAAGGTAAGTCTTAGAAGTCATATTTTCTGGCTCCCTTACTTGCCACTGTTCTTCCCATTTTTCACATTGCTCAGTCCCACCCAGCTTCCCAAAGCCTCCAGCCTCTACCAGAAATATGGAGGTAAATTTGTGACTAGAGGTCACAACTTTACCTCCATATTTCCAAATGGCTTCAGGCTATAGAACTGACCTGGATTTTTGCTTACACCAGGCTACTGGATCAGTCTTCTGGTGATCACTGGTGCTAATACTAAGTTGTAATGGTAAAGGTGGTGTCAGTGGTAATGGGGCTGGTTGTGGGCCTAAAGGTCAGCTCACACACAGTTCCTAATTACCAGGAACAGCAATCACAGGCTTAGAGAAGTGATAAAAAGAAAATCAGTATGTCTCCCTTACATCAACTTTTCATGTACATAGTAACATGCCAGGACTAGCCTCTAATTCTCATAAGATCACATGCTCACAGGCCATAGACATACATGATGTAGCTATGTTATTCTTGGTCCCGCTTTTTAGTCTTTACATGTTATCTTTCAAAGAATGAATCTACTCTCATGTTTTCAAATATCACTCCTATGCAAATGACTATGTAATATACATCTTTGGCTCAGGCATTGCCTCTGGACACCTACAACCGGAAGTGTCCAACATTAGATATTCCATCTTGACCTGAAAACTGCCTGCCTCATTAACTCATTTCAGTGATACACCACACTCCTAGTCACCCAGGCTTGAATCCACTGGAATATGTCCCATATTCTTTGCCTCATATCATTTAATCTGACCAGGACTCCTGGATTAAATACTGATTTACCTGGGGTCATGTGAAAGCTTAGAAATAACAGTCCTACCCAGATGGGGTTAACTTATGGGTAAAGGATAGGTTTGGAAAGGATTCTTTAGTGGCTATCCTTTGTCCTTGGTCTCAGATCTAGGGACAAAAACTTAATGGCATGCTGGTCAAATGGGAATATTTGTTAGAAACAATGAGTATGTAGAAAAAAGCAAGTCTAGGAAGAAAAAAAAAAAAAAAAGATCCTAAAGGCCAAGACAAAAGAACTTTGATTAACAAACGAAATGGATTAAATACCCTAAGGGCCCTCTTGGGAGTCAGAGTGGAGTCAGAGTGCCCAGATTCGTAAGAGGAGCTGACACCATATCACAGCAGAAACACTGAAGGGCTAGGTGTGACAGTCAGCAGGAATCAGGCCTGCCACTAGGAATCATATCAACCCTTCAGTCTTTGAAAGGCTCTCCTGTAGCAGAATTAGAACCATACATCTTGGGAAGCTATAGGAAGCAATGCAGTAAAAAGACAGGCTTTAGTTCAATAAAAGGAAGAAATATAAAAATAATTTATAATATGGTCAAGTATGAAATAGTGCTAGAGATAGTGGAACAAACTGCATTGGAAAGAAAATTTGTTATATGGCAGAAAACTTTCAACATGCTATACCATTCAATTTACTCCCTGCCCTTTACTTGTACCTGCATATTTAACTTTCTATCCTGTTTTAAAAGATGCACTATCTGTGCACCAAAGACCAACCTCCTATTTATTCACTGGGGTATCTTTTCTGGAGTGAAACTCTGCTGCTGCAATAGTTCCCCCACTAATCAACTTCTCCCAACATAGCTACATGTAATGTCTCATTTCAAAAATGTAATCCTCTTTGTCCCCACATCTGCTTTAATCTCCATTAGCAAAACTCCTTGGGAGAGTTGTCTTTGTTATTTTGCATTTCTTCTCTGTCCATTCTCACTTAAGTATATTAGAATAAGACTTGGACCCATGACCCCACTGAATTGTTCCCTAATGGTTACTAATGCAATGGTCAATACTCAGTTCTCAATCTATTTGCTCTATTAGTAACATCTGACACCAATTGCCCCTCCCATTTTCTTCAAATGGGCACGGGAACACCCCTATATTCTCTTTACTCCAGCTTCTCCAGCTTGCTCATTGAAAGCACAGTTGTGTTTAGTGTGTATGTCTTGCTCCCTCTCCCTGAAACACACGTCCCTTAGATAACTGCACAGTTCATCAGCCTCAGGTCTTTACTCAAATGCTACCTTTTCAGCAAGGTTTACCATGCCTGGCCACCCTATTAAAACCTGCAGCTTCTCCCTATAATACATTTTTTCTTCTCTGCTTTAGTTTGCTCCCTTTTTTTATCACCATATATTGTATTTCAACTTATTTTGTTGTTGTGTGCTCACAAAAAATACAGACTTTTATTTTGTTTACTGATACATGCCAGGGCCTAGAACCTTACTGTAGCACATAGTACAAGAAAAGAAATATATTAATGAATGAAAAATAATCACGAAGTAAAGGAGAAGAATAAATGAAGAGAATAAAATCTAATATTTAATATTTAATTCAGTGTTAACTGAAGTTAGGACTTCAGTCTCCTGATTCAGTTTTTGATCAAATGTGGAATGTCTTCCTTACAACAGGTGTTATACTTTACTTCATCTTGTAAATACTGCTTAGGCAGATTTAAGACTTACCAAAAACTAAAAAAATAACTACCTTACAAACTTCAGAACCATTGAATTTATATGCTCACGTTCTAATCAAGGTTCAGTAGAACTAGCTATGGATTACTATTGATTTGAAGTATGCTCTTGACCAGCTTTCCACAAAATGGGGCTACACTAAATACCAAATCAAATACACTAGTAACCAAATCAAAATAATAGAGATTAGGCAAAAATTAGAGATAAGAGGAATGTTAAATAAAGTTCTCAGCTGTGATACTATTTTATATTAGTCTTCCCCTTTCCTGACTCTATCACTAGCCTAACACGCTTTCCAGGGGCTCACACAGAGGCGTCCTTAACTTGGGTGAAGCACAGCTGGTTCAAAACTCTGAGAACACCACCAAATACTGTGCTCTCTAACACTGATACTCCATAAAGGTTTTCTGACTGTTGAATGCCTGATCAGGGGAGTAATTTTAGTGATTTTGGTGTGCCAGTACTAAAGTATTCCATGTGAATTTACACTATTTTCTTAAGGCCTCAACTCCTGGCTATTAGGTACTCTCATATCATAGTTCGGACCAGCAATAGCAAGTAGCCTTCCCTACTTTAGTCTCCAAAAATCAACAGTAGAACCTAATCTACAACCTTGAATGTAGAACAACAAAGCAGTTATAGGTTATTATAACCAGGTCAATGTGATTTGTGAAGTGATGTTTCTCAGAAGCAGCAAATCTGCTTTCCAGAAATATGTTCAGAGACAGAGGGTAAAGGTTTTGGTAGAAAAAACATATGTAAAAAAGAAAAACTGCTTATTTAAGCTAAAAAAACTTATAGTAGATTTTTCAAAATCAAGAAGTATAAAACAAAAAATGAGACATATCCAAAACCAAATGCATAATATCAAAAGCAATTTAAGGCTTGGCACCTGTAGCTCGAGTGTTAGGGTGCCAGCCACATACCCTGGAGCTGGGCGAGTTCTAAGTCAGCCTGGGCCCGCCAAACAACAATGACAACTATAAACTATAACCAAAAAATAGCCAGGCGTGTGGCAGGTGCCTGTAGTCCCAACTACTTGGGAGGCTGAGGCAAGAAGATCGCTTAAACCCAAGAGTTTAAGGTTGCTGTGAGCTGTGATGCCACAGCACTCTACCCGGGGCAACAGCTTGGGACACTGTCTCAAAAAAAAAAAAAAAAAAAGAAAGAAAAAGAAAGAAAGAAAGAAAGTAAGAAAGAAAAAGAAAAAAGGTTGTTTAATGTTTGAACATATATTATCTTACTTTAAATATCTTACTACTGATAGAATCTATGCATCAAATACAAAGTAGTTCTCTCAAAAATAAGAATTACTTAAGATTATATACATTTAAATATATGTCATTAAGTTTTCAGGAATTAAAATGCAGTAATTTTCAAAGACTAGTTTCAAGCTTTGGTGTGATAAAATACATCACAGCAACAATAATTTCTTAGTATTCTACCACCTGATTGAATTGTGAAGATACAGCTACAAACTTAGCAGGTCTGAATCACAGGAACACTGTGGAGCCAGTATTTCCTTCTGGGGAAAAGAGGAGCTTTCTATTCAACTTAATTCTCTTAGGAAAATCTATGCACAAGTCATTGTTTGATGCTCGTGGGGAATAGGAGAATAAAAAGACAAGCTCAAAGAGTCTGAAATTCAGCAGGGAGAACAAGACAACAATATAAACGCCTAATGAGAGAACAGTGAAGCATCTGACATATAAGGGATGTAAACTACTAGTGTGATGACGGTAACAGTTACCACTATTAGCAGCATCACGTCCACCAGCACTGACTGATTCGCAGTGTTCTATGCCTACAAGTAAATTACCCAATTTATCCAACAGTCCAATGAAGTACCATATATACTCGAGTATAAGCCAAGTTTTTTCCGGCACAAAATTTGTGCTGAAAAACCCGAACTCGGCACAAATTTTGTGTGAACAAACTCGGCTTATACTCGAGTATATATGGTAAGTAAAATCCTTCTCCTGTCTAATTGCTCCCCACCCCAATTTATAGAAGAAGAAACTGATTTAAAACCATTTAGGTAAATTTGCCCAACATCACACAGACAGGAAAGTGAGTCCAGATATAACTCCAGGACCTTTTCTCTATGCGCTCCATCCAGCTCTCCCACCAAAGCTCAGATGAGGTAGAGAAAACATTTACTGCAAGCATGGTAACGTCAAAGAGTAGATCCTATAGGAAGGACTTTAAAAGATGTGAAGGCACAGAGGCTGTATTGAGGGATTCAAAAGTGGTCTGATGGGACTGAGGTGGTTTTCAAACTGTGCTGTTTGCAGTCCTCTAAGCTCTCCTGAGGTGTCTCAGGGGAGGAGAAAAGATCCGAAGGGAAGGGCTAAGAGTGTAGGAACAAAAGAGGTCCAAGAAGCAGAACTTTGTAAATCCTTAAGGTCAGCTTGATAATAAGAAGAAAGGTCTATAAAAGAGAGGAAGAAGTAAAGGAAACTGGGACAGTCCCATGAGAAAACTGGAAGAGGATTTTAGAATGGGGGTATGAATTTTGGCAGATGTGGCAGAAAGGTCAGGGAAATTAAGGACTTAAGAGTGGTTACTTGTTGGAGCGAGGGAACAGATCAGCTCAGTAGTGTGTAGAGGGAGGGAAAGCCCAGACTGCCGAGTTTGAGAAGTGAATAGGAGTGAGGAAGTGGAGGCAGTAGGTGTGCCAGACTTTAAAGAACTCTGGTGGGAAAAAGGGAGACAGGTTGTAACCTAAGAGTAACAATGATCTAAGGAAGATTTAAAAAGGAATACACTATCCTGAAGTGGTTATAAAACATAAAATAGTGTTTCCAGAGTTAATTTTTAATTTCCTGAGTTGACTGCTGTTAAAATTTCAAATCATTTTGGCATTCATATCCTGGCATACATATGAACTTAATTGCGGAGATAAATGCAGTAGCAGCTCAGACAGAAAGCAAAAATCTTCTGTAAAATTACTGAAATGGTTATATTATGTTCTCCTCAAACTTCTAATCCCCCGTCAAATTGCAACTGAAACATAACAGTCTTTCCCCTCCAAAGGGCAGAATGAAGACAGGTGCCCCAAAACGTAGTGCACAAGAAACCTAAAACCTAATAACATGTGCAATAATGATTATCCAAAAACTTCAGATCTCCTCCATTGTCATTTTTCCTTTGTATTCACATTTTATTTGCTTCACCTTAAGTCACCCCCAATCATGGTGAAATCTACTACTGACGATTATATTAGATCTAAATGTGTTCTTAAACAAATGAAAAATACTGACTTCCATTCCTGAAAGTCCTGCTTCCAATTTTCAGGAGGAAATTAAATAATGTATAAATCAAATACTGGGCCTAAGCCCAGACAGCTGAACATCGTTTTGTCCTTTCAAGGCAAGGAGGAAGTGTCTGCTGTGGCAGGAACATGCCAAGAGAAATAAAGCTTAACCTCAGCCCCATGTGAAAGTGATTTTAGATAATCGGGGGGTGTCTGTAAATAGGTTAAAAATGGGACCACATACTAACACAGAACTTTCCATGAAGTCAAAAAATGTTTCAAGATCTAACCCCCACCTTAAAAACAAACTATGTTGAGAAAAGGGCATGGTCTTGGAAACTCTATAGAAAGGCAGTAAAGGAAAGGGAAAGCAGACAGGGAGGAAGTTGACAAATAAGTCAAAGGGAAATTAAAATGTATTGCTGCTTACCATTTATTGGAGGCTCAACAATTTGATTTCTTTGTAATTGTAATTGCCAAATTCAAAATGAGATATGTGTGAAGAGGAAGAGAGTTTATATTGGAGTTTGCTCTTGGTACTGTACATTCAAGTTTGGAAAAATGTCTAGTGACATGCATCTATCATTAGAGTATCATGCAGAGCAGTTTCACTGCCCTAAAAATGCTCTGTGCCTCCCTTCTCCTGGCCCAGGCAACCACTGATTTTTTACTATCTCCATAGTTTTGTTTTTTGTTTATTGAAATACATCTTTGTAGTTTACATCTTGCTTTTAGTGTCATTCTTTTGTTTTAATTTCTTTCTTCTGCTTTAAAGAACATCAAAAGTAGATAGGGGTCTTAATCACAAACCCATAAATGGGTATACAGACCCCCAAATGGTTATTCAGACAACTAAGGACCAGAAGTTTACAAAATGGACATGGCATTGTTCTCTTCCAGGTGTATTTATCTGTCTGTGCCTGCCCTTCACCATCTGATAACACCTAAAGGTACTGATTTCCTTGCTGGCAGCCTGCAGGTGTAAAGGTTGGCTAGTCTCTGGGTTAGGACATTCAACACGCCAAATGTCACATTCGCTTTTTGCTCTATCTAGCATTATAAAAGAATTTGTTGCCCACATCTTTTACAAATTTTTAAGCCATATCCTTTCTACTGTGAGAGACAAAATATTCATGTACCTTTATTTTAGAAGGAAGGTACATTTTCCTGTTAGCTTTGTAATTACCCCTTAAAACTATGATAGAAAACATTCAGATCCCTTTTTCCTTTCATCCACAAAATGGTTCAAAATTTTGCCCACAAACATTCACCCAAATTTTATGTTTGAATCTCTTAAAGATATCTTGAGTTAAATACAAAGTAAAATAGAGTTATTGTGGCCAAGAAAGTGAATTTCCAAAATGACAGGATTTTTAGTCAACATACCAAAATAACATTCAGAAAACCAGAGCAAACAAAAACCAAATAAAAATATTAGGATTTGAAAATTTATGATATCAACAGATTTGTAATTGCTAGTTTCTCACGATTAAAAAGGCAGGTACAATGCTATACAATAACTGCCTTTTTTGAGTCATTGTGGAAGTCAGAATAATCCCCCTCCCTTGAGGATGTCCACTCCTAAACCCTGGAACCTGTTGATACGTTATGTGTCAAGGGGGAACTAGAGTTACACAAGGAATTAAGGTTGCTAATCACCTGATTTTAAGACAGGGTGATTATCCTGGATTATCAGGATAGATTCAATGTAATCAGAAGTGTCCTTTAAATGTGGAATAGGCCAGAAGCAGAGAGAGATGTGAAGATGCTAGGCTGCTGGGTCTGAAGATGAAGGAAAGGGCTATGAGCCCAGGAATACAGGGGGCCCCAAGAACTTGAAAAAAGCAAAGAAATGGATTGTGTTCTCTAGAGGCTGCAGAAAGGAGCATAGCCCTGTTCACATCTTTTAGCTCAATGAGACCTTTGTCAGACTTCTCACTTCTGGAAATTTAAGGTAATAAATTTGTTTTAAGTTACTATGTGAGTGGGAATTTGCTATAGCAGGAATAGAAAACTAACATTTATTCACAAATGAATATAACTTTATTAATTAAAATAGTAGTATGAAGTATATTAAACAAAATAGTAGTAGGAATAACAATAGCTATTATTTATTAAGCACCCTACATTTTATTTCCAATCTTCATAATGTCTATGAAAGTTAAGTATTACTAATGCCATTTTACAGGGTCTCACAGAAGTTAACTTACTCAATGTAATGTAGGTGATAAATGGTAGAGCTAGAATTGGAACCAAGTTCTACTAAATGCTGCTTCCTCCACCATGTAAACCTGCCTCCTCAGGAGATTCTAGCACACTATTATTAACTCTTAAGATAACATTTACCAAGCATTATACATGATACAGTGTGTATGGCTCTATCATAAATTTGAACGAATCTACTAATTAAAATAAATTTGAGTTAAACACTTGTTCTTCTATACATGCATACATATTAATTTCAATTAGTTGTATTACTTTTATGATACCCCTTTAGTAAATATTGCTTTCTAGTAACTTATGTATTGATTATTTCATTTGAGGTAAATGACAAATTAACTTCTACTTAAGGACGATCTATAGTTAACAATACTGGTAACAGCAATGATAATTACAATTCTCATTTTTTTAACTCTTCACTATGTTCTACCCACGGTTCTCAACCTGTGGATCACAACTCCTTTGGGGGTTGAACAACCCTTTCACAGGAGTTGCCTAAGACCATCCTGCATAGCAGATATTTATTTATATTACGATTCATAATAGTAGCAAAATTACAGTTATGAAGTAGCAATGAAAATGATTTTGTGGTTGGGGGTCACCATAACATTAGGAACTGTATTAAAGGGTTGCAAAATTAGGAATGTTGAGAACCACTATTCTAACCTGTACACTAGACAATCACTTCTATTTTTCTCCAGTGAACTGAAGAATTGGATTTAATCATAATCCTTGGTTCAAGGTATATATAATTGCTTTCTATAGATGATATATTTAATCCTTACAATGATCCTGGAAGAAAGTAACTGTTATTATAGCTACTGCACCTATGAGAAAACTACCTGGAGCCACAGAGATAGCAAATGTCAAGAGATGGGGTTCAAATTTGGGGTTCTAATTTCAGAGACTGAGTTCTTTCTCTTTGCTGTACTATCAGAATGGTTCTTCATTCTGGTGTGTGTGAGATATTACAAAAGTACTGAGACACACAAAAATCAAGAAACATAAAAACTGCATGGATGGAAACAAATGAAGCCCTCCTGGCAACACCGGTAAGCCAAGCAAGTTGAAACCTGCAAGCGTGAATCAGAAAGGATGATGTCAACTGTTTCTTGAAAGTGAAATAATAACACAGACTGTCTTAAAACTTTCATAGTGACCCATGTATTTATAAAATATACATTTCTTCTAACTGAAGTTTGTAAAAAGAATTTCTCAACCATAGATAATGGAAACTCTACTAAGACAAAAACTGAGACATTTCAGATTTCTTTGCCCTGGTCCTAAACCCTGGGGTCTATTACAGTATCCAAAAAACAGAAGGTGTCATTTACATTAGAAATGTAGAGATTAAGGTTTAAAATTTCTCCTTAAAACCTTAGCAGACAACTTACCCTAATATGGAAATATAACTCATTTCTGAAATGTATGTATCCAAGAAAATGCATCAGTATTGTACTTTATGCATTTATCATGTGCTTTATATTTTGGAAGTTTTGTAAGTGAAAAATCAAGGAATAGGCCAAGTTATGTCATAAGCCCATTAAGTCAGTTACTTAAGAATATAGCTGGACTTCCATAAGACTTCCCTTTCCCTCCAAGTCATTTTTCAAAGAGACCAAAGCAACGAGAAAAAAATTGTTAAGACATTGGTGAAAAGACTAAACCAAACAAGAGCAGATGGGACCAGAACAAACACTGCCTGCAATTCATCTGCAGCACCTACAGGGGTCTCACCGTTTGTTCTTTGTATCCCTAAAAATCATTTACTAGCAAAGTGAACATATCAAATCAAGGAAAGAAATGAAATGTTTTACAGAGCTCTTAGCTGTTTGGGCTGTCTACATTTAACTGGAACACATATGAGGTGAGAATGGCTGAAATTGGAGGAAGTAGGAAAAAGAAAAGCATTAACCCAAAGGCCTGCCTGAGGAAAAAGTACCACAGTGAAAATGGTGAACACAATTCAGTCAAACATTTCCAGCAGACCTGGATGAGAAGTGCAACTCAAAAACAACAGCAAAACTGCTCAATCATGTAGTGTGTCAGCTATATTGTTACTCTTATCCATTCAAGCAATGTTCCCTGGGATTTTTCTTATAGAAAATTATGACCCTAGCAAATTTGACTTTGTCTAAAATGTTTCAGATCCATAATATCATCAGAACTCTGAGAAGACAGACTGATGGTTCTTCATTCTGAATTCCTGCCTCATGTTCTTTCATATAGGAATGACATCTCCTCATTACTTGATGGCCTTTCAAAACACATGGGCTATTCTAATGGGGAGTCAAATTATCATTTCCAGATTAAATCAGTGCCTCAAGCACTTGTACCAGAGAATTGGGTAACAGGATATGCTAGAGGTTTAAAAATTTATGTGCTCTTTCATATAATTAATCTGAACCGTGCCCAAACTAGCAACCATCCAAACTTATTATCAGATATCAAAACTCATACTGAAGATAAAAAGAAATAACTAGGCCTCTTTATCTCTAGCCTTGGTAAGTACCTGGGATTCATAAAAGTAACTGTTACTACAGTTTAGATTCAATAGTTTCAGATATTCCAAAAAGAACACGTACTACTTCTTTCCAAAAGAAAACAGAAAGTTTTCAGTTTGGTAAACTTTCACAAAAATGAAATGGCATACTTTCAGTCTTTTATTCCTCAAGCATTTATCAAGTATAAATGGTGGGTCAACACTGTTAACTTTCTTTGTTCAATCAATTATCACTCTTAAGATTCTGAAGCTTTAACTCTGAATTACAAATCCATTACTTATGGGATATGGTTCCCAGATCATTGCAGAATGGCAAATATTAAAATAATTGAGAAAACCCTTGAAGAATGCATTGAGTTACAAATAGCATACTATATGGACGAATTCTTTGTCAGAGTGAATTTAAGACTAGATTATCAAGCAGGTCAGAAAGCAAAAGCTAGAGTAGAAGTTTTACTTGGGCAAAAATACTGCATGGACAAGACTTCCAACAGATGGTATTATATAAACTAAGACAATTAAGGGATCACCTGTTATCTCAGTAAAGGCTATAAGTATCCCTCATTTAAGATGTTTGGGACCAGATGTATTCAAATTCAGAATATTTGCAAATACCTAATGAGATATCTTGAAACACAACATTCATTTATGTTTCATGTACATCTTACAGAGATGGCTTGAAGGTCATTTTTTATTTTATATGTATATATATATACACACACACACACACACACACTTCATTGTTTGGGATTCATTGAGGGCACAAAAAATTAGGTTACACTGATTGCATTTGTTAGGTAAATTCCGTCTTATAATTTTGCCTCAGCCCCAAGAAGTGATACACCATGACCCTCCAACCTCCACCCTCCTCCCTGCTTCCCGCTCCCTCATTCTCCTACCCCATACTATGTATTAGGTCATCTATTATCTTCATATTAGAACTGAGTCCATTGCATTCTTGCTTCTCCGTTCTTATGATGCTTTACTGAGAAGAATTTGTTCCATTTCCACCCAAGTTAATATAAAGGATGCAAAGTCTCCAATTTTTTTTTTTTTTTTTCTTTTTTAGAGTGCCATGCCTAAGCCTACCTCACAGCAACCTCAAATTACTGGATTTAAGCAATCCTCCTGCCTCTGCCTCTGCCTCCTAAGTAGCTGGAACTATAGGTACATGCCATCATGCCTGGTTAATTTTTTAGTTTTAATAGCAGAACATCACAGCTTAGATGTCTTATTTTCAGTACAGGCAGGGTCTTGCTTTTGTTCAAGCTGGTTATGTATTTTAAATAACTTTGTGCATGAAACAGTTTTGGCTGCAACCCATCACGTGAGGTCAGGTGTGGTATTTTTTTTTCTTGTGGTATCATGTGTCAAAGTTTTG
Source organism: Loris lydekkerianus (assembly GCA_963574355.1). Classification (NCBI taxonomy): domain Eukaryota; kingdom Metazoa; phylum Chordata; class Mammalia; order Primates; family Lorisidae; genus Loris; species Loris lydekkerianus. The sequence goes on from CAUYPK010144066.1 coordinate 12,398, forward strand.
GATTTTGAAGCATTTTTGGATTTTTAAATTAGAGATGTTCAACTTGTATACTGAATCCTACTTTCTTGCCTAGAAAACAGTATTAATTTAAATTTAAAAAACTCCCATGAGTATGTAACAAATATAGAGCTTCTCCTTTATCTTTATGTAATAGATCTATATTAGAATTTTACATATTGAATCACATTCTCAATAGAATGGGGATTTCTAATTTAAAAATATTAAGGGGGTACAAATATTTTTGTTACATGGATACACTACATAATACTAAAGTCAGAGCTTTCAATATATCCGTCACCAAGAGAGTGTTCATTGTATCCAATGGGTAAGTTTTTATCTCTCACTCCCTACTGTCCCCCTTCTTAGTTTCCAATGTCCTTTACATCTTTTCTGTGTATACTCATTGTTTAGCTTCCAGTTGATATTGAAAACATGTGGTGTTTTTCCATTCCTGCGATAGTTCACTCAGGGCAATGGTCTCTAGTTCTACCAAAGTTGCTTTGAAAGAACAATCTTTTATTCATTTTTAAGACTCAGTGATTCTCCACAGATATATACCACATTTTCTTTATCCACTCAAAAATTAATGAACATTTATTTAGGCTGATTCCATATCTTTGCAATTGTGAACTGTGCTGTAATAGATACTCAAGTACAGCTATCTTTGTGGTCAAATGATTTCTTTTCTTTTGAGTAAATCCCCAAATTGTGGGATTGGTTGATTGAGTGGTAGGTCTACTTTTAGTTCTCTTAGGAGTCCCCATACGGTTTTCCGTAGGGATTGTACCAGTTTGCAGTACCACCAATGACGCAGAAGCATTCATTTTTCTCTGCATCACCACCAGCATCTGTTGTTTTGTGACATTTTAATAACGGCCATTCTGACAGGATTAAGTTGCTATCTCGTTGTTAGTGATGTTGAGAATTTTTTCATAAGTCTAATGTCCACCTGTCTATCTTCTTTTGAAAAAATTTTGTGTCTTTTACCAACTTTTAAAAATACTTTCAAATATGAGGGTACAAATGATTAGGTTATATTACATAGTTTGTGTTTGTTAGGTAAAGTCCAAGTTGTAGTTGAGCCCTTCACCCAAGAGGTGAGCCATACAATACCCATACATTATGCCCACTGAGAGCTTACCAATCGCCTTCCCTTCTCCCCTCTCCCCATACTTGAATTTAATTTAATTGTTGTTTTTCTCTCATGTGGGCATGTAGTTGTTCATCTACTGGTTTCATATGAGTATGAAGTATACTGAATACTTTTCCATTCTTGAGATACTTTACTAAGGAGAATGCTCTTCAACTCCATCCAGGTTAATACAAAATAAACTCTCCATCTTTTTATGGCTAAATAGTACTCCAGAGTACACATATATCACAGTTTATCAATTCATTCATGGGTTGATGGGCACTTGGGTTGATTCTACATCCTGGTGGTTGTGAACTGAGCTGTGATAAACATCCTAGTACAGATGCCTTTATGGTAAAATGGTATTTTTTTGTTCTGGGTACATACCTAGCAAGGGGATTGTGAGATCCAATGGGAGGTCTACTTTTAGTTCTTTGAAGATTATCTATACTTCTTTCCACAGTAGTTGCATTAATTTGCAATCCCAGCAAGAGCGTAAGAAATGTTCTCTTCTTTCCACATCTATGCCAGCATCTGCAGCTTTGGGACATTGTGATGTGTGCTATTCTTAATGGGGTTATGTCATGTCTCAAGGTAGTTTTGATTTGCACATCTCTGATGATTAAGGATGATGATCAATTTTTCATGTGTTGTCCATTTGCCTGTCTTGTTCAGAGGAGGTTTTGTTCATGTCTCTTAACCACTGATGAATGGGACTGTTTGTTTTTTTCTTGTTGATTACTTTGAGTTCTCTGTAGATTCTATTTATAAGCCCTTTATCAGATTTGTAGCATACAAGTACTTTCTCTCATTCTGAAGGATGCCTGTTTCACTTACTGTGCCCTTAGCTGTGCAAAAACTTTTTAGCTCAATCATGTCCCATTTATTTATTTTTTGTGTTACTATAATTGCCCATGGGGCCTTCATCATAAAGTCTTTTCCTAGGCTGATTATTATCAAGAATTTTCCCACATTTTCTTCTAGAGATTTTATCATTTCATGTCTTAATTTTTAAATCTTTTACCTGGTTCTTTGTACCCTCAATGAATCTCCTACAATAAAAAAAAAGAATAGAAAAACAAACACCACATATACTCACTATTAAATTGAAGCTAATCAATTAATGCTTATGTGCACATATGGAAATAACACTCATCAAGTTCAAATAGGTGGAGGTGTGGGGATGGGTAAATTCATACCTAAAAAAAACAATGTACACTGGGTGATGGGCAGACTTATAACTTTGACTCAAATGGTATTAAACAAATTATGTAACCAAAATGTTTATACCTTTGTAATATTCTGAAATAAAAAAATTTTAATTGCTGGTGGAAATGCAAACTAATACTTTCCTTTTGGAAAACACTCAGATGTTCTAAAAATAGACCAGCCATTCGATCCTACAATTCCTCTACTAGGTATATATCCAGAAGACCAAAAATCACATTATAACAAAGACATATGTACCAGAATATTTATTGCAGCCCAATTCATATTTGCTAAGTCATGGAGGAAGCCCAAGTGCCCATCAACCCACGAATGGATCAATAAATTATGATACATATATACTATGGAATATTATGCAGCCTTAAAGAAAGATGGAGACTTTACCTCTTTCATGTTTACATGATGGAGCTGGAACATATTCTTCTTAGCAAAGTATCTCAAGAATGGAAGAAAAAGTATCCAATGTATTCAGCCTTACTATGAAACCATAGTTTCATAGTTTCTTATGAAAGCTATAACCCAATTATAGCCCAAGAAGACAGGGAAAGGGGAGAGGGAAGGAAAGGAAGGGTGGAGAGTGGATGGAGGGAGAGTAATTGGTGGGACCACACCTACGGTGCATCTTATAAGGGTACATGTGAAATTTTCTAGGTGTAGAATATAAATGTCTTAACACAGTAACTAAGAAAATGCTGTGAAGGCTATGTTAAGCAGTTTGATGAAAACATTTCAAATTGTATATAAAACCAGCATATTGTTCCCCACGATTGCATTAATGCACACAGCTAAGATTTAATTAAAAAAATTTTTTTAAGTCACACGCACACAAAATTTAAATCTTTTGTCCAGTGTGAGTCAATTTTGTAAGTGGTTTTGCTTACTTTTTCATGGGGTTGTTTTTTCTTGCTTGTGTTTTCTAAGTTTGTAGATTCTAAAAATCAGTCCATTGTCTGATATACAGTTTGTAAATATATTCTTCCATTCTGTAGGTTGCCTGTTTACTCTGATTATTTCCTTTGCTGTGTAGCTTCTTAATTTAACTAAGTCCTGTTTATTTTTGTTGTTGTTTTATTTGCTTTTGGAGGCTCAGTCATAAATTCTTTGCCTAGGTCTACATCTAGAAGAGTTTTTCCTGTTTTTTTTTTTTTTTTATTATATAATTTTTATGGTTTAATGCCTTACATTTAAAGTCTTCAATCCATCTTGAATTAATTTTTGTGTATGGTGAGAGATAGGGGTCCTGCTTCATTCTTCTTGCATGTGGCTATCCAATGTTGCCAGCACCATTTGCTGAACAGGGTGTCTTTTCCCCAGTGTATGCTTTTCTTTGCTTTGTTGAAGATCAGTTGTTTATAGCTATATGATTTTACTTCTTGAGTCTGCTATTCTGTTCCACTGGTCAGTGTCTCTATCTTTACACCAGTATCACACTGGTTTGATTACTATATATAGCCTTATAGTATAATTTGAAGTCAGGTTATGTGATGCCTCCAAATTTTTTCTTTTTGCCTAAGGTTGCTTCGGCTCTTTGGCCTCTTTTTTGATTTCAAATGAAGCTTAGGATTACTTTTTCCAGATTTATAAATTAAAACATTGGTATTTTGATGAGAATAAATCATTTTGGGCAATATGGACATATTGATTCTACCAATCCATGAGCATGAAGTATTTATCTACTGTCTGTGTCATTCACGATTTCTTTCATCAGTGTTTTGTAGTTCTGATTGCAGACATCTTTCACCTACTTGGTTAAGTATATTCCTAAGTATTTTATTTGTGTATATTGTAAATGGTATTGTGTCCTTGATTTGACTTTCAGCTTGACTATTACTAGTATATAGAAATGCTACTGATTTGTGTGCATTGATTCTCTAACCTGAGACTTTGATGAATTTATCAATTCTAGTAGTGTTTTGGTAGAGTCTTTTGGGTTTTTCAGATACACGAACATATTGTCAGCAAACAGGGACAGTCTGATCTCTTCCCTGACTTAGATATTTTTTCTTTCTTTCTCTTGTCTGATTGCTCTGGCTAAGATTTCCAGTACTATGTTGAATAGAAGGGGTAAGAGTGGGTACCCTAGTCTTGTTCTAGTTCTTAGGGGGAATGTTTTCAACTTTTCTTGAATGGGAAGGCATTAGAACAAAATGAAAAGTAGTTCTCCATTAAGATGACCCATAGGCACCTCAAACTCAGTATGTTCATAATATTTTTAAAGTTTAGATCTCTGTATATATTTTAAAAAGAGAGACCAGACTTTCTATGTATTATACAATGCATAATGTACAGTAAAACTCAATCTTAAGGCAGCTTATTATATATGGATCAGCAATAGTATGGGTCAAATAAAAGATTCATGAAATAGTTGTTGTTTTTTTTTTTCTGAGACAGAGTTTCACTTTGTCACCCTGGGTAGAATGCCATGGCATCATAGCTCACAACAGCCTCAAAGTCCTGGGCTCAAGTTATTCACTTGCCTCAGCTTCCCAAGAAGCTGACACTACAGACAACAGCTACAATGCCTGGCTATTTTTTAGAGACAGGGTCTCGGTCTTGCTCAGGCTGTTCTTGAACTCGTGAGCTCAAGCAATCCAACCATCTTGGCCTCCCAGAGTGCTAGGATTATAGGTGTGAACCACTGGCCCTATGAAATAGATTTTTAAGTTGAGGGTTGAAGAACACCAAGTCCAACCCCTTTTTTCAATTTTCTAGCCCCCTCCCTTCATATTCATCTATATTCACAATCATCCTTACTTCTTTCTGAGTAATCTTAAGAGAAAACGGTTCCCTTTGGTTGGTTGAAGGCAAAACCTTCTTTGTGCCCATGATTCTAATTATCTGATCTTCCTTCATATTCCTTTTCTTTTTTTCTCTTTCTAGATGTTTTCACTCTTTACTGACTCTCCTAAGCCTATAAACATGCTTAACTCTCTTCCATCCTATCCTCTGTCCCCACTAACCTCTCCCTAGCTACCAATCTAATCTCTTCTCTTTTTCATTCAAAATTCTCTCTTTTTTAATGTGGGGTAGATTTCATTAAAAATTTTTGAAAAGAGATATCCACAATAGCAATCTCACCTCCTATTTCCACTTTAGTTCTTTATAATCCAGTTTTGCCCTTCCTACTCCACTGAAATGCTCTCAATGAAGTCACTAATGACCTGCATATTGTTAAAGCCAATAGACCTGAGCCTCTCAGATGCATTTGGTAACCGTCTTCATCCCATTAGCTTCCAGAGCCCTTATCTCTTTGTTTTGCATTATGTTTCCCTTTTGGACCCAATGCTCTTCTCATTTTATACAGTCTACAGTGTAATCTCCTGGGAGATTTATAAACATCATTTCTGCCCTGTTGCTATTAATCAAAGCAAGTAATAAGGCCAGTCTACTTTCAGAGAGTAAAGAAATATACTCCATCTTTTGATGGGGAGTGGTAAAATACTGTAGCAATTTTTGTTAAATCTATCACACATAGAGTATTCAACACTCATCATCATCATCATCATCATTATCATCATCATTATTGAGACTATTTGGGGGAAAATTGAATTATCATGTGGTACTTGTCATATGCTGTACCACTGAAGACATCATTCTGTTTATAAAGTCAGACTGAGTTAGTTTTAGTAAAACGATGATATGAGATCTGACAATTAAGTTCATGAACTCGTCCTGGAAAAAATTCTACACATATCACTGCTGAGCATTACTACAGTTACCTCTGAAGAACTTCCCTTAGGAAGGTATGTACTTAGCTTCAAAGCAATTTTGGAACTTTGTTTCTGGAATGGTCATCATAGCTTTTGTTGTATTACTCTTGATGTACTAAAGGTCATCAAATTGTCTTTCAATATTTCCTTTATCTTCAGGTATGAAAAATTCATTGGGGGCCAGATCACGTCAGTTAAGAAGGATTATTTGTTTAATGGCTAAAAACTGCCTCACAGACAGTGCCGTGTGGGCTGGTGCATGTCATGACACAAGAATCATGAGTTACTGGTCAAGATTTTCTTGTTTTAGCTGGGCACAATGGCTCATGCCTATAATCCCAGCAGTTTGGGAGGCTGAGGTGGGTGGATTGGTTGAGCTCAGGAGTTTAAGACAAGCCTGAGTAACACCAAGACTCCATCTCTATTAATAACAGAACTAGCCAGGCATTGTGGTGGGTGCCTATAGTCCCACTTGGGAGGCTGAGGATGGCTCAAGTCCAGGAGTTTGAGGTTACTGTGAATTATGATGCCACTGGCACTCTACACAGGGCAACAGAATGAGATTATCTCAAAAAAAAAAAAAAAAAAAAAAGATTTTCCTGTTTCTCTATGGATATTTTATGCTTCTCATAGTAAATCAATTTTGATGCACAATTCAATGAATCTGCAACGTTTTGTCAGTTCTGTTCCTTGCTGGCTGCTCTGACCTCTCTTGAACAGTGACATTTTCTCTCCCCTGAGAGACATGTTTAATTCATTTGTATAGTGCTGTTTACTTCATGCCATTATCCCCATAAACTTGGACTAATATGTCCCTGATTTCACCTCTATTCTTGCCAAGTTTAACAATATGAATATATGTTGTTGCATTAACTGAAGTGCTGACATTCTTGCAATGGCATACAAAAACATGCAACAATAACGAACGCCACTCAGCAAGACACCGCCAGTCTGCAGGACAAGGCCACTGTGAGGCACTGACCTACCAGGGTTATGAACCTTATAGATTCACCAACATAAGTGCAGTGGTAAGTTCATGAAATTGTCAGACTTTGTATATCCATTACAATAACTTAACATTATATTTTATGTGTTAATTTAAATTTCATTTGAGTTCTTTTGAAGTTAATTTGTGAATCTGTTTTTATCATCATTTAGGAAGTATATGAAGAGGGAGTTTGAGACTATTGTCATGTTTCTAAATATTTAAGTAACTATAACAAATAATTTAAGGTATTATGAGTCTGTGAACATTCTCACTTAAGAGGGCTAGTACTCATTAAAATTTAATAAATATTATCAAAGATTAAACATGGCTCATTATTTAAATAAAAACAGTGTACTCAGAAGACCAAAAATCACATTATAACAAAAGTATTTGTACTAGAATGTTTATTGCAGCCCAATTCATAATTGCTAAGTCATGGAAAAAGCCCAAGTGCCCATCGATCCACCTAGGGATTAATAAATTGTGGTATATATACACCATGGAATATTATGCAGACATAAAGAAAGATGGAGACTTTACCTCTTTCATGTTTACATCTATGGAGCTGGAACATATTCTTTTTAGTAAAGTATCTCAAGAATGAAAGAAAAAGTATCCAATGTACTCATCCCCACTGTGAAACTAATTTATGGGTTTCACATGAAAGCTATAACCCAGTTATAACCTAAGAATTGGGGGAAGGAGAAAAGGGAGGGTAGGGTAGGGGAGGTGGGTGGAGGGAAGGTGATTGGTGGGATTACACCTGCGGTGCATCTTACAAGGGTATATGTGAAACTTAGTAAATGTAGAAGTAAATGTCTTAACACAATAACTAAGAAAATGCCAGGAAGGCTATGTTAACCAGTATGATGAAAATGTGTCAAACGGTCCATAAAACCAGTGTATGCTGCCCCATGATTGCATTAATGTATACAGCTATGATTTAGTAATAAAAAATAATGAATTAAAAAATACATACTCTGAAAAAAACAAAAGACAAAACCAAACCAAAAAAAAAAAACAAAAAACAAAAACAAACAAAAAGCATTTTAACAGAGTGTCGAAATTGAAAACAAAACATGCCTCTCAAAAATGACAGTCCTTTGTGCCCATCCCCTTTGCTCTGCAACTTTAGTTGAATTACTTAAACTATTCTCTGAAAAAAAAAGGAGAGAAAAGATATTTTTCGTGTTAGGTCAAGAATGTGAAAAATCATTGAAGTTTATAGAAATTCTTTGACTCTGGGGACAAAACTAAAACCTCCATTGTTGGCTAGACATATTCTTTACTATATATAGTTATGTTTTGGGAAACATGATTTGACCATCAGTCAGTGTCCTTCTGAGTTATGTGATTACTTGGCTCATACTCCATCAAACATGGAACTATGGTTTCAAGTATATCACATTGCTGATACCTAAACATATTCTGAGATTTAACTTGGCAGTCAAGAGCTGTCAGCATTGAATCAGTCTTACTAAAGAAAAGGAGAAGAAGGTCTCTGAGAGTAAAATTTGATTTCACAATTTCAACTGACCATAAACCTCTTTCCCCAAAAATAGTCAGTGGCTACCATCCTTATTCATTGTTACATATTATTTATATCTTGGGTCTGAACATCTCTCAAATGTACTTGAGATGATATTTGTGAATTTCCTAGAACAATGATTTTCAACTGATGAGCTATAGCACACTGGTGTGCCATGAAAAAATAAAAAAGATCTTTAATTAGATTTTTTTCAAAAGAAGTTCAATGCACAGTAAGTGTGCATATCAAAATTAAACCTTTTTGGTTCAGGGTGTATAGCTAAAGTGGCTAAAGCATGAGCCATACCCCAGAGCAGGCAGGTTCAAATACAGCCGGGGCCTGCCAAACAAAGACAACTTCAACAAAAAAATAGCCAGATGTTATAGCGAGTGCCTGTAGTCCCAGGTACTTTGGAGGCTGAGGCAAGAGACTCACTTAAGCACAGGAGTTGGAGGTTGCTGTGAGCTGTGACGTTACGGCACTCTACCCGGGGCAACAGCTTGAGGCTCTGTCTCAAAAAAAAATAAAAAAATAAAAATAAATAAAAAAAAATTAAACCCTCTTTAAATTGATTATATGAGTATATCACTATTATAAGAAATAATTTGTTATTGTCATAATAAAAAAACACCAGCTTTTTCTAAAGTGGGTGGGGTATAGCCTTGAAAAATAAAGTTCTGAGACACATCTATAGATGACATGATTTGACAAGGATTTACCAATTAACACCAATACACATTGAAATCATCTGAAGTGAATGAAGCCATATGACTCAGAAATCTCTCATTGTGCCTGAAGTAGTAAAGGAGGTGTAGCGCCTACTGAACATGTTGTACAGTTCTGTCTAGATTTGAAATTGTGAATTAGTTTTGAAAGTTTTTCCAAGTCTGTTTAATTAATACCTTTATTTCATTTTTTAAAGTATGAGTTTATTATGTACTTACTTTTTATTATTTTTTACTTGGCATTTCATTTCATAGCATTCAAATAAAATGGACAATTTTTTAGCAAAGAAACAAGAACTAGAAGACAACACCAGTGCATTGAATATGGCTTTATCCAGTGAATTGGCTACTAAATTAAAAACAGTTATTGATATAATGAATAATTTTTGTCATTCAATTTCATAGCTAGTAAATGAATGCACCATGTCCTACACACATAATTTATGGTCAAACTTTAACAAATGAAACTATGTTACTAGAAAATTAAAGAGACATTTACAATCCAGACATTCCAGCTTCTCTGAAATGCCAGTGGAGTATTTCAAACAACTTTCACTCAGTAGTACTAAATAAGCAAAAATATGGACCGAATATGCAACCGTATCAGAGAAAGCACAAGAAGTGAATTATGCAGCTGAAGAAATCATAGCTAGGAAAATTAAATATTATACAATTGTACAATCTGTTATTTAGTGGCCTGCTGTGAAATTGTAAAAAACAATGTTTAGAGAAAAGCACAAAAAGGAACTTTTAAAAACTCCATTTTCAGATACAATTTCTCAGTATGTTACGGATTTTTCTGAAAACGTAGGCTTTCAAGTACGAGTATTTCACCTCAAAGAAGTAAACATGTTTGCAATTTAGTTGGATGCATCTACTAATATTAGTGGTAAAATCCAAATTTAGCAATCAGTAGATTTTTCTATAAAAAAGAAATAATAGAATAGTTTCTATTTTGTTGACCACTCCAAGTAATAAGAAAAGGCCAAGATTTTTTTTATTTAATTGATAATTACTTTTAATTCAAACTTGTTTTGGGATTCCCATATTATAAGTTGTATGGATGGAGCCATGTTTGTGTCCAGAGATTTTAAAGATTTGTTACACTTGCACAGAAAGGAATCCAAAAAACATTTTTATGTATTACTTTTTTTTGTCTTTTTTTCTTTCTTTCTTTTTCTTTTTCTTTTTTGCAGATTTTGGCTGCAGTTGGGTTTGAACCCACCACCTCCAGCATATGGAGCTGGCGCCCTACTCCTTTGAGCCATAGGTGCTGCCTTTTTATATACTTCTTTTTACACAGAGAAGTGCTAGTGTTAAAATCAGTAGTGCCTAAATTACAAAAGGTCCTAGATGACACTATTACAATTATTAAATTTATAAGAAGCAGACCATTGTAATCAAGATTATTTCCAGAATTATGTTCCTCAATGGATGCTTCTTGAATGCAGGTCTTATTGCATACAGAAGTTAGATGGTTATCTCTCAAGAAAGAGATCTATCAAGATTTTATGAATTGGCTAGGTGCCTGTAGCTCAGCAAGTAGGGCGCTGGCCACATACACGTGGGCTGGCAGGTTCCAACCCGTCCCGGGCTTTCCAAACAACAATGACAACTGCAACAATAGCAACAACAAAAACAGCAGGATGTTGTGGGCAGTGGTTACAGTCCCAGCTATGTGAGAGGCTGAGGAAAGAGAATCACTTAAGCCCAAGAGTTTGAGGTTGATGTGAGCTGTGATGCCATGACTCTGTCTCAAAAAAAGAGTATGAATTAAAAGAAGTATCAGCCTTTTAAAAAATGCACCATTCTAAATTAGGCAATTTATTTTGTGACAAGTTTTGTTGCAATTAAATTTCTTTTAGATTTATTTCATTATTTTAATACTCTTAATAAAAGTATGCAGGGAAATTATGAAGGTATTCTCACATCTATGGATAAAATTAATGCTTTCAGAGAAAAATGACTACACTGGAAGGAAAGGATTAAAAGAGAAAATGCAGTAGAAATGTTTGACCTTGTGAAAATGTATAAACTAGATAACAATCTTATTGAACAAATTTTACAAACTTTATGTGTGCTGCAGAAGTTTAACTATAGGTTCACGTGTGCCAATAGATAAAAAAGGTTGAAAAACGCTACTGTAGATCAATACCTAACACATAATAGGTAAAAGTATTCGACCCTATTTATTGCTTATTGAGCTCATAGCCTGGTTTCACTATTAGTATTATTTTTAAATAATTGCTTATTTTAACCTAACCTGTAAAATAAATATGTACTTACACTTCATAGCATTTTAGTAAAACTTAAATTAAATTGATTCATGCTTAAGTGCAGAGTGTAGTATGTAAATTATAATAGGAATTTAATAAATCATGATAATCAATGTTATCATTTTAAATTAATAAAACTAGAATTTGGAGAATTGCATTCTATTTAGGCTTTATATCAAAAACATATTATCACAGTGTATGTGATATTTCAAAAAATATATGTACACCTAACAGTCACTTTTATAAAATATGTACACCTGTGCTATGTTTGGATTAAGGTCCCAGCTGTTATTTGCAGTGTGATGCCTTTTGCAATTCTGCTTGTCTCATTTGTATTTCTCTTGATACTTTAGCCAGAAAACAGCACAAATGGAAAGACCATTTAAACACAAAACAATTGGAATAGAGTGGGCCTTCCTTGAGTAATCAATTTTCTATGTATATATTGGTGTACACTTAAAACCTTCCTTTTTTCAAATTGTTTATAGTTGACCTATTTATGTTCATGGTAAGGTAGCTGCCTATCATATCTTTCTGACCTCCATTATAAGTATTTTCATTCAGTCCCTGAGAGATATGCAACCAAGAATATTATTTTCATTCTGAAATTGACTTGTTATGCCCAGATCACGAAGTCCCCAAAGACCACCAGGGAGCTGATTCCGATGCAAAAGAGCCTTTTTATTGCAAGCTCGAGCTTGGGCTCCTGGGGTCTCCACTACAACAGATCCAAGCCAGGAGCCCCAAGCTCTGTCCCAGGGTTATTTTATAGTGTAGCACAGCAAAGTGGGTGTATACATTTTAAACAAAGGGACTGCTTCTGGATTGGCTGCCACTGGTCCTGCCATATGGCCCACTCCAGAAGGCAGTTTCTGGTTGGAGGCCGATGACTCAAGCTGGAGAACCAGCAACTCACGGTGACTCAACAATTTTGAACAAAATGGCTGACAAAATGCAAAATGGCTGAGCTCTCAAAATGGCGTTGGTCTGGTCCTCACAGACTCAGTTCCATGTTAATGACAATGATAAATTTGTCTGCATTTCAGTTTCAGGAAATGGTATAGTATAGTGGTTTAAAAGGAAGACTCTGAAGTCAGACTTCCTAAGCGAAAAATTCCAAACCGAAATTTGCTGTCTTTTTCATAAAAAAAACAAGTATTTTAATATCCAATTGCTGCTATACTCTCAAATGTAAAATAGCCATAATAATATGAGTTACCAGTTACCACATATTATGTTGTAAGGCTTAAACAATTGCAAGTATAAAAATTTACACATAGTAATTATTCAATATGTTTCAGTTATGATAACTACAGAGATGATAATCAAACAATTCAAGTGGCTCATGAGAAGCTTAAAAGGTTTTCTCTAGCACTTTGAGCTTTTATCATTCCATAGAGGGCAATTATGGATTTTTCTCTTTAAATGTTTTTAGTTTGAGATTTGATGCTTTTATACCAGGGAAATACTCTGTCCTTCTGTTTCCCTAAAAGACACAGAGCTCTATTTCCTTGAAAATCCATGATTCTAGGCTAGCAAACTCTCTGTGGTAATAGAACATTGTGACATATTTTGGTACAATGTTGCTGATAGGAATTCCTGTCCACCTCATAAGAATATGGCCTTTCTTGGCCTTTTCTCCTTTCCTTGCACTCATGGTAATACATAAAATGTGAAAGCAGCTCTCTTACCAGAGTTAACTTTTAATCAGTGTAATTAGGACATTAAAAAACATCCATTGAGCTGGTATTTTCACACAGAAATAAATGTATTTCCAATTTACAAAATGAGTTTGGAGGTACCCTTCACCTACCTATCTGTCAGAAGTTAAGCATATTATTGATTTGTGTGATTCAGAGACTGAGTTACTGTCCAGACATTATTCCTTCCATACTTCCATGGTCACCTCTTATCTGCAGTTATTGGAAGCCCTTAGCAAAGTCTAGAAGCTTGGGCATTCTTTAGAGTCAGATGCAATGCTTCTATGTTTGAATACTGCCTCGGCCACCTAGCTGGATGATTTTTCATGCAGTTAACCTCCTTGAACCTTAGTTTCCTAGAAGGTTAAGGTGACTTAAGTCTATAATCTCAGCCACTCCAGAGGCTAAGGGGGGAGCATAGCTTGAGACCAGGAGTTTAAGATCAACCTGGGTAAAACAGGGAAACGACAACCCTTTAAAAACAAACAAACATCAGTTTCCATGTCTTTACAATGGGAAGCAAATCATATAATCCATGTAATGCAACTTAATAGAAGATCTACTACATTATAAATACTCAGCAAATACCCATTATTCTTTTTATTATAATCATCATATCTTGGCTTCCTAGATTGCTTTTCTATTTTACACACTCTTAAACAAAGCAAATATGGAGAAGGATATATTTAGTTTCTGCTTAGTTTCATTTACTACTTCCTCATTTTGTCTATTTTTTCCCTTTGAGATGACCAGTTCATTACCCCTGCCTCCATTCTGTAATGTATTCTCATACTGCAGCTTAATTAGAATCGAAGGAGAAAAAAACAGCTGGCATAATGATTGGCAAGATAATTTACTCAGCATTTCAAAATAGCATCTTGTTATTTCTTGTTATAACTATTATTATCATTGGTTTTTATTTGTTGAGAAAGTTTCACTTTATTTTCCAGAAAAATTTAGACATAATGTAAAATACCATCTAGAATGATTCTTGCTTTTGTATTAAATACAGCTGTATATATAATATAATTTAAAGATTAGATTCAAACTAGAAGCTTCATTTTAAACTTTAAACCTGAAGAAACCAGGATCCTGTCATTCTGCAGAAGACCTAGAATGTTAGTTATCTTAGGACAATAGTCTATCTAGTGTTTTGCTAATCTGCTCTTTAGAAAAGATCACACTTACTCTGCTAAATAGGAGTGCAAAACCTTAGATGAGGGAAGAGAATAGTATGCTCTGCAGTGCTGATCCAGGGAGACTCAGAATAGATTTTTTTTTTAATACTATTAGTTCATTGACCATACTGAAATTGTAGGCAGCTGAACTTGAGCAAATTTGGACAGGACCTAATATTAGTCTCTCAGGAGTTTGAAGAGAACATGCTCCTTACCACTTGAATGTCTTTCTAATCTACATGAAAGGATGTCTTGATCATGAATAAATGATGTAAATATTTATCAGTAAGACAATTAATATGATGTTAAAAATTCATTAAAGCAGTGAAGGAGATAACTTATCTGTATGGCTCACATGTTAACATGTTTAGGCTCTTCTACCAGGTGCTATCTTGCCTGCAGTATCTCTCCTACCTTCAAAGGAGTCAACAAAGTGGCAAAAATATTTTAAAGATTGATATAAGTTTCTCCCAAAAGGCCTGGTACGTTACCCTTTGCTTTAACAGTAGCTAGCTGTACCTGCAAGGTCCTGCCTCCCCTGCTGGCTATAAACACTTGTCTGAAAACTCCTCTCTAACTCCATATAATAGGGAGTATAAAACAGGACACAAAGCAAATGCTAGCCACAGTTCTAGTTTCAGAGCTTATATCAGGTCTTCTGCTCTTTCCAGTACTTCTTAATTTGTCATTTTGTGAGTGATTTTTGCTGTTTCAATCCCTTCTTTTCATTGACTTCCAGTACCATTCACATAACACAGGTGCCCTGCACCAAGGAAAATGGCCCATGCCTCAGGATATCACAGAGTTTCATTGTGTGGTTTACATTAAGCCATACAATAGGTATTGCTTCAAACAGAGGCAATCTAGCTAGCCCATCTTGGAAGTTTACATATGGTTCTCAGCTTCTTATAAATTCATAGATAGCTCTCCTTCCTCTCCTACCCAGTAATTATTCAGAGACATGAAGAATTCATATGCATACTCATGAAATCATGGGGCACATCTGTTAGTCTTTATTAATCTGGGTGGGCTTCAGGGGAAACTGTGATATATAAGACTGATCCTGGGACATGCAGCATCAGGCCACTACTCCTGCAAATTTCAGGCCAAACTTAACAACTTGAACCCCTAGAAAATTTCTATAGGGTTCCAGCTTTCCTTTAGGCAGTGGTTCTCAACCTTTCTAATGCCTCCTAATGCTGCAACCCTTAAATATAGTTCCTCATGTTGTGGTGACCCAAACCATAAAATTATTTTCATTGCTACCCCATAACTGTAATTTTAATACAGGTATAAATTGTAATGTAAATCTCTGATATGCAGGATGTATTTCTGTTGTTACAAAGAGGTCGCGACCCACAGGTTGAGAACTGCTGCTCTAGGGCAAAGTTTTTCAACATTTTTAATCTCACAGAACACTTGAATCTATAGTTTTTCCTTTTTTGAATTTTCATATTAATATAAGGCTACAAACTACTAGGACACAATATTTGCATTTGTTAGGTAGTGTCTCTCATGTAGTTGTATCTTGTACCCAAGAGGTATATCATATACCTTTACATTGCATCTATTAAGTAGGAACACACCGCCACTCTCCTCCTCCTTCTCCACTCCCTCTTGTTCCCCCACCCCAAAAATTGATTGAATTGAGTTCTTCTCTTATGTGGGCATGTATTAGATCATCTGCTGGCTTTGTAATAGTATTGAGTACATTGGATATTTCCCTTTTTTTAATTTTTTTAATTAAATTATAGCTGTGTACATTAATGTGATCATGGGGCACCATACACTGATTTTATAGACCGTTTGACACATTTTCATCACATTGGTTAACATAGCATTCCTGGCATTTTCTTAGTTATCCTGCTAAGACATTTACATTCTACATTTACTAAGTTTCACATATACCCTTGTAAGATGCATCGCAGGTGTAATCCCACCAATCACTCTCCCTCTGCCCACCTCCCACCTCCCACCTCCCTCCACTCCTTTTCCCCCTTTACCCTATTCTTAGGTTATAACTGGGTTATAGCTTTCATATGAAAGCTATAAATTAGTTTCATAGTAGGGCTGAGTATATTGGATACTTTTTCTTCCATTTTTGAGATACTTTACTAGAAAGAATATGTTCCAGCTTCATCCATGTAAACATGAAAGAGGTAAAGTCTTCATCTTTCTTTAAGGCTGCATAATACTCCATGATGTATATATACCACAATTTATTAATCCATTGGTGGATAGATGGGCACTTGGGCTTTTTCCATGACTTAGCAATTATGCATTGGGCTGCAATAAACATTCTAGTACAAATATCTTTGTTATGATGTGATTTTTGGTCTTCTCGGTATATGCCTAGTAGAGAAATTATAGGATTGAATGGCAGATCTATTTTTAGATCTCTAAGTGTTCTCCAAACATCTTCCAAAAGGAATGTATTAATTTGCATTCCCACCAGCAGTGTAGAAGTGTTCCCTTTTCTCCACATCCACGCCAACATCTCTGGTCTTGGGATTTTTTGATATGGGCTAATCTTACTGGAGTTAGATGATATCTCAAAGTAGTTTTGATTTGCATTTCTCTGATAATTAAAGATGATGAGCATTTTTTTATAGGTCTGTAGGCCATGTCCCTGTCTTCTTCAGAATTTGCAGATACAATAGGCTTTAAACCAACAAAAGTAAGGAAAGATAAGAATGGTCACTTCATATTTGTTAAGGGTAATACTCAATATGGTGAGATTTCAATTATCAATATCTATGCACCCAACCAGAATGCACCTCAATTTATAAGAGAAGCTCTAACAAACATGAGCAACTTGATTTCCTCTAGCTCCATAATAGTTGGAGATTTTAACACTCCTTTGGCAGTGTTGGATCTATCCTCCAGCAAGAAGCTGAGCAAAGAAATTTTAGATTTAAACCTAACCATCCAACATTTGGATTTAGCAGACATCTACAGAACATTTCACCCCAATAAAACTGAATACACATACTTCTCATCAGCCCATGGAACATACTCCAAAATCAATCACATCTTAGGTCACAAGTCAAACCTCAGTAAATTTAAAGGAATAGAAATTATTTCTTGCATCTTCTTGGACCACCATGGAATAAAAGTTGAACTCAGTAACGACAGGAATCTGCATACTTATACAAAAACATGGAAGTTTGCATTTGTTATGTAGTGTCTTACGCTTATGTTGAATGATAGCTGGGTCAGAGATGAGATTAAGAAGTAAATTGCCAAATTTTTGGAATAAAACAACAATGAAGACACTAATTATCAGAACCTCTGGGATACCGCAAAGGCAGTCCTAAGAGGGAAATTTATAGCACTGCATGAAGTCACCATGTTTTTTTATGACTAAATAGAATTCCATGGTATTTATATGCCAATGTATTTTTTAAATTCATTCCTGGATTGATGGGCATTTAGGCTGTTTCTACATCTTTCCAATTGTAAATTGACCTACCATAAACTATCTAATGCAAAGGTCCTTATGATAAAATAATTTTTTTTTTTTCTTCTGGGTAGATGCCTAGTAATGGGATTTCAGGATAAAATGGGAGGTCTAATTTGGGTACTTTGAGGATTTTTTCTATCTCTAGAGACTGTTAGTATGCAGTTCAACCAACAGTAAAAAAGTGATCCCTTCTGTCCACACCAGCACCAGCATCTGCAACTTTGAAACTTTGTGTTGCGGGCTATTCTTAGTGATATCTCAGGGTGGTTGCTATTTGCATTTCTCTGAGAATTAGGGAAAATGATCTTTTTTATATATATTTATTATTCAACTGTCCTTGTCAGAGAAGGTTCCTTTAATGTCTGTTGCCCAGTGATAGATAGGATTTTGCTCTTTTTGACTAATTTGAGTTCTCTACATGTCCTAGTTATCAAAGTCTTTGTCAGATTTATAACATGCAAATATCTTTTCCCATTCTTAAGGCTGTCTATTTGCTTTGATAGTTGTGTACTTAGCTGTAGAAAAGGTTTTCAGTTTAATTAAATCTCATTCATTTATTTTGATTGTTGTTGCAATTGCTGCTGAAATCTTTATCATAAACTGTTCATGGTGACATGCTCAAGAGTTAGAAGGGAACAGGTGAAACTTACTAAATGCAGAATATAAATGTCTGAACACAATAACTAAGAAAATGCCATGCAGGCTTTGTTAGCCAGTTTGATGAAAATATTTCAAATTGTGCATAAAACCAGCACATTGTAACATTGTACCCCCATAATTACATTAATCTACACAGCTATGATTTAATTAAAAAAGAAAAAAATATTTAAAATGAAAAACAGTTTTTCATATATTTTCTTCTAGTATTTTTACTGTGTCATGTCTTAGATTTAAATCTTTTATCTATCTTGAGTCAATTTTTATAAGTTGTGAAAGATATGGGTCCCATTTCAATCTTTTACATGTGGTTATCCTGTTCACCGAACACCATTTATTGAATACGGGTTCTTTTCCCCAGTGTATGTTTTTCCTTGGCTCATCAAAGATCAGATGGTTATGAGAGACTACTTAAATCTCTTTGTTCCCTATTAAGTTTCATACATCTATATCTCTAATTTTGTGCCAATACCATGCTGTTTTGATCACCATGGACTTGCAATATAACCTGAGGTGTGGTATAGTGATGCATCTGGCGATCTTGTTATTACTGAGAATTGCCTTCACTATGCATTTTTTTATGTGTGTGTGTGTGTGGTTCCATAAAAAATGATGAACTATTTTTTTTAGTTGTCTGCAGTATGATGTTGGTATTTTAATGAGGATTGCATTGAATCTGTAGATTTCTTTGGGAAGTATAGACATTTTAACAATGCTGATTCTTCCCAGCCAAGAGCAGGGTATTCCTCCATGTGTTAATGTTTTCTGATATTTCTTTATCTTCTTCTTTTTCTTTTTCTTTTTTGAGACAGAGTCCCATTTTGTTGCCCTTGGTAGAGTGCCATGGTCTCATACCTCACAGCAACTTCAAACTCTTGGGCTCAAGCAATTCTCTTGCCTCAGCTTTTCAATTTTATTGTTTTCTTTATTTTTATTATTTATTTATTTATTTTGAATCATAGCTGTGTAAATTAATGTGATCATGGGGCACCATACACTAGTTTCATAAACCGTTAGACACATTTTTATCACACTGTTAAACATAGCCTTCCTGGCAATTTCTTAGTTATTGTGCTAAGACATTTACATTCCACATTTACTAAGTGTCACATATACCCTTGTAAGATGCACTGCAGGTATAATCCCACCAACCCCACTCCCTCTGCCAACCTCCCCTCTTCTCCCCTCCTTTTCCCCCTTCTCCCTATTCTTAGGTTGTAACTGGGTCATAGCTTTCATGTGAAAGCCATAAATTAGTTTCATAGTAGGGCTGAGTGCATTGGATACTTTTTATTCAATTCTTGAGATACTTTACTAAGAACAATATGTTCCAGCTCCATCCACGTAAACATGAAAGAGGTCAAGTCT
>CAUYPK010144067.1:0-69983 GCA_963574355.1 Loris lydekkerianus
GACTCAGCAAGGCCCAGCCTGAAACTGCCTCTACCTAGATACAGCCAATGTGGTACCATGCCACTGGCCCGACCCTGTCACTCACCTCTTCCCCCGCCTTCTTTCCCTGCCCCTTCTCCACAATAAAAAAATAAATTAAAAAATAAAAAATAAAAAATAAAAAATAAAAAAAAAACAAACAAAGCCTCAGGAGTCCAGCCCCAGCCCCTTGGCCTTATCCTGGGAGGGAAACCTTAGGTTTGCACTTTGCCCACATGGTTGGAAGGGTTGAGGCCTCAGCAGAGAGATAGCACAGAAGCCCCAACCCCCACCCCCATCCTGCATCTGCCAGGAGAGGGGGTTTTCAGATTGGGAAAGTGGAAGCAGCAATGAGGGAGGCCTGCCTAGTCCCCACTATGTCCTCACTTACACAGTGTAGGCACACGGTAGGCCCTCAGCAAATACTGGATGGATGGACGGATGGATGGATGGATGGAAAAAATGAATGGGTAGATGAATAGGTGGATGGGAAGATGAAAGAATGGAGGGAAGTGAGGGTGAAAGGATGGATAGGTAGGTGGATGGAAGGATGGATTGGTAGATAAAAAAAATGGATGAATGGAGGGGTAGATAGATATATGGATGGAGGAGTGGGTGGTTGGTGGGATGGGTGGGTGAATGAGAGGATAGATGGATAGAAGGAAGGATAAATGAAGGGATGGATGGACAGATAGACATTAATCCTGAGAACATAGATCTCGGGAGAAAATTATGGGGTCACCAGGATTCTGACCTCAGAGCCATTCAGGCCACTGTCCACCTTCCCCCTACCTCCCATTCACCTCACCCTCACCCCTGGAGGCTTCCACACCCCAGGGAAGGAGAGGACAGGACCTGGCCACCCCCCACGGACTAAGAGGAAGCCATCCCTCCTTCAGAGGAGCTGAAACGCTCCTTGCAGAGTCTAAGCTGTCAGCCCTGCTCGAGCCTCTGCACCAACCCACAAGGACTCTCTCCCTCCTCCCACCAAGGACGTCGGGCCCAGGCCCCTCCTCTTCAGACTGAGGCCTTCTACTTCCTTAAGGCAGGAGCTGTGACAGTGCAAACTGTAAACTGGACACCGTCCACAGACATGGCTGGTTTTTTTCTAAGTTAATAGTTTTGCTAAAAACAATCTGAACCTTCCTTCAAACATCTGGGGAAACTCGTAAAATCCAACCTCCCACTCAGCTCATCTCAAAACAGGAACCCAGGGCCCACAGTCCCACCTGACAGCTGTGGGCAGGGACAGAGTCACAGCTGCCCCTTACAGAGAGACTCACACTTGTGAAGTCACTGTCATCTCCATTGGGCCCTGTGGTCCCCATGATACTGCAGTCAAGCCCTAGATGTCATTTATCACCCAACCTGCACTACTGTTTTTCCCAAAACGGAGAACCTTTTCCCCTGTACATGTATTTCTACCCCAGACTGCAATACAAAATAAACCAAAATAAATAAACCCAGAGGACCACGAAATTTCACACGGTAGAAATGAAAGGCCTTTCATGGCACTTCCTGACAGGGCCACGCGGCTGAAGATGACACCCACACATGTGATGACACACAGGACCCACATGAGGCAGTGGGTGCCATGAAGAAAAAAAAAAGCCAGGCCAATTGGGTCATAGGAGAGGGCCACCATGCTAACAGGGTGTCAGGAAAGGGCTCCCTGAGCAGGTGGCCTCGCGATGAGGTTTGAAGGAAATGAGGTGGGAGCTGTGCAGATATGAGGGGAACAGCATTCCCAGGCAAGGGAACAGAACTGCAAAGGCTCCACACAGTGTGTGCTGAGGCTCAAGGAGGACGGTGTAATGAGAAGAGGACAGGGTTACAGGCTGAGGACAGACTGGGACTCTGGACGTGACACTGAGGAGGCCAACACAAGACAAGGTGGAAGGTCTGAGAGGTGACACCTGCACCTCCACATCTGGTCCCTGCCATCCAGTGAGCCCACTCCCTTTTTATTGCAGGGCTGCAGGTGGCCCTGACAAGGCCCAGAGCAGCCACCCCAGAGCCAGGCACTGCAGCCCAGGCCTTGGGCCCTGCAGACACAGGGCTGCGTCTGCATCCACTTCTCCCAGTCCAGCACCTACAGTACTAAGAGGCCTCAGTGGCCCCAGCTGCCACCCTATCCCTACCTCCCCCAAACCTACTGCTTCCTCTCTGACTTCTTCACCCACACGAGGACACGTGGTGGCAGGAGCTAGGAGACCTTGGGGTTACCCTGCTGTGAATTTGCTGGGTGGTTTCAGCTGCCTGTCTCTGGATCTCAGTCCCCATCCCACAATGAGAGGGCAGACAAGACCAGTTACACCCAGACCAAACATAGCTTGTGATGATGTCTGCATCACTCCAGGGTAAACCCAAGAGAATGGGATCATTTACACGCAGAGGTGGTGGCTAAGAGTGCAGACTCTGGAGCCAGCCCTGCCAGGGCCCCAACATGGGCCTCTGAGCCAATGACTTAGGCTCCTGTAGTCTCAGTTTCCCCATCTGTCAAATGGGGTATGTAAAGTCCTAGCTTCCCAGAGCCGCTGCAAGCATTAAACGAGTTGGCATGTGCTGAGCCATAAATAGACCCACATGCTCATGTACGTCAGCCAGTGGCTACCCTTCATCCTAAAACTGTTGCTGTAATTTTTTGAAGGGGTAGACATGCCCTTTCTTTCACAAATGCTGTTAATGGTAGTGGTTAATGATACCACTAAAAATCAAGGAGCTGCCCCCATCCTCTTCGCTTCCCCACCCACACCAAGCCCCCTCCTCCCCACTATCTCCAACTGTTACCCACAGCCTCACCACCTCCCTGGGCTACCGCCTTTCTCTGCCTTAATAGGGCAGGCTCCTAATGGGTCCTCCACCCATCTCAGGCCCACCCCCCACCTCCCATCTATCCCCCATCTAACAGCCAAAGAGGCTTCAAAACTCAGATCATGCCGTGCCCTACTCAAACCCCTGATGTTACCCATCTTCCTAAGAATACATTCTAGAGCCTTCTATGGCCTTGAGGCTCCGTGAGACCTGGTTCTGCCAACTTCTCTGACCCCATGTCCATCTTCTCCCCATGGCTCGTAATGCTCCAGCCACACTGGCCCTCTTGCCAAGCTTCCTCCCACCTCCGGGCCTTTGCACTTGCTGTGTCCCCTGCCTAGAATTGTGGCATGACGGGTACCTCGTAGTTACTTCTCAACTCTGAGGCCAAATCCTCAGAGAGGTCCTCTGTCATCTGTCTGGCTAAAAGAACTCCCCGGATGCTGTCACCTCATCTGTGCATCTCTGCCATCATGTTTATCCCTCTCTGATATAATCATCATCTTCCTCACCTGCTGAGTGTCAGTGTGTGAGTTTTGGGACTTCATCTGTCCTGGCCCTGCTGTGTTTCCAGAGCCTGGTACGATGCCCCGCACTGCTGAGGGAAGGGACATTTGGATGTGCAGTTTTTAACATGAGTTCATGTAATCTGAAAAAAGGTTAAGGTCCTGGTTTTGTCTTGCATTTTGTTTTTCTGCTCTATGAAATCCCAAAGTCTAGAAGCCACAGGACAAGATGGTCTCTGAAGTCGTGCTCTGCTACTCCTTCTCTGGGTGACCCACAGGCCCCTCTTTCAGCCAGTATCTCATTTCACAGCTCCTCAGCTAGGTCAGATGAACACCTGGGGTCCTGGGTGTACAGCAACTTCCCCACAGTCTTTGCTCTGGGCATCCCCAACTGCTTCCCCCACCCACAAAATCCTCACTGTTCCCGTGGCCACTGCTCATGGCTGATACAGGCCTCACCTGAGCAGGACGCTGTAGGAGAAGTCGAGGAGCCCCATCTCGTGCCAGCCACTACCCGCTTCTGTGGCGTCACCCAGCAAAACCGTGCGGAGGTTGGTATACATGGTGTCTGTGAGCACCTGGAGGTCTCTGTGGAGAAGAGTCCTGAAGCAGAGAACAAAAGTGTGAGATTTTGGCTGCCTATAGGTACCTCCCTCCCAAATCTCAGGAAGCCAAAGTTCAAGTTCCCTGTTGACAATGGGACCCTGTGGAAGCCTGGCTTAAATATGATGGTATGATAACTGTCATCATCAACGAAAGGACAGACTCTGGGAGGCTGAGATGGGTGGATAGCTTGATCTCACGAGTTCAAGACCAGCCTGAGCAAAAGCGAGACACCGTCTCTACTAAAAATAGAAAAACTGAGGCAGGAGGATTGCTTGAGCCTAAGAGTTGAAGGTGGTTGTGAGCTACGACACCACGGCACACTACCCAGGGTGACAGCTTGAGACTCTGACTGAAAAAAACAACAAAACAAAACCCAACAAGGACAGATACCATTTTTTGTGCCAGGCATAATAATCTCATTTCATTTTATGACCAACCTAGGATTATTACATCCATTTTCCAGATGCAGAAACTCAGAAAAAGAGAGAAAAGTGACTTACCCAAGGTCACACAGGCAGGAAGTGGTATGACTCGGACTGAAACCTAGGTCTGCCCAACTCCAGAGTCTGAACTCTTGACCAGGACAGTCTGTCCCACTCTGGGGCTTGGATAAGGGACCCACAGACTTCTAGAAGAGAAGGAACTAAAAAGCAATTCACTTCTCCCTAACGTCAAAAGATAGGAAGGTGCATTTGGATAGTTATGGTGTCCCCTGACTAAGGACTGCTATTAAGACATCACTTCCAGTGAATGTAACATGAGGAAAAGGAAATTTGTGCTGGTGACATGGTCTCATCATGTAGACCTATGAGTCTGAGGAGATGACCAGGCTGGGAGAGTATGTGGCAGAAGCCAGAGCCCCTCTGTACTGAGCCTCCATGGCTTGCTACACGATTTACTCTAAGCCATGACTGAGCATCTGGTTACAAGACAAGAAAGGAAGATTTACACCTAAATCTCAGCCCCTTCTGCTGCTTATGAAGACGACAAAGGGCACCACTTTAGCTATGAACAGATTGTCCATGGGGCTGTGCACAGCCAATGTTCAACAGCGACACCTTGTGGCAGCAGCAAGAACAGTGGGGGTGCACTGTTCAGGCTCCAGTTCTGTCCCCACCTGCTGTTTGGAAGTAGAATGGACTACTTTAGACTGAGTAAGTCCCTGGCTATTTGCATAATTCACGAGGGGAAAGCCTGAGGAGGCGGTCTGTGAACTCCCTGGTAATGACAACTTTAGGATGGTCAACTTAGAATTCAACTGGAAAAATACACACCATTCATGTGAGATAATGTTAGGGGCTTAGCATGGTGCCTCACACATTGAAAATGCTCATAAAGTGGGAGTTGGTGTTGCAATTCATCCCGACCCAGCTGTTCTCCCCAACCTACTCCAATCACTAGTCCTCAATAGACAGCTGTGGCAGCCATGCCCCAAAGATACCATATCAGCTTGTGAGAAATTCCCAAAACTTCTTGGGGCAGACACTGGAGGAAACTGGGATCCTCCCTGGGTTGGGGGGGCAAGATGCAGCAAGCCATGGATTCCTGTTGCTGAGTGACCACAGGGTCTCTGGAATTTCAGGACCCAGAACACTCAGGCTCAGAAATACTCCTAGCAGCTGTCCCAAAGGACAAGGTCAGACAGGGCCTCTCATAATGCTGGCCTTGCCTCAGTTTTAGCTATCCTGCAAAACACAGGATTACAGACACTTTTCCTAACTCTGGAAGGTTATTCTCCCTGGAGACAGATCACTGAAGGTTCATCAGACTGTGTGAATTCAGCAGAGATGGACACAGGGTCTCATCTGTCTCAGTATCTCAGGAGGATGAGAATGGGCTGCAAAGGCAGTAGACCTAAGTTCAAATCCTAGCCCCACCACTTACCAGCAGTAGGCCTTGGGCAAGTCACTTCACTTCTCTGAGCCTCAGTTTCCTGATCTATAAAGCATGGGTAAAAATACCCACCTCTTGAGGCTAAGGTGCAGATATGAAAGTGTGTCTGTCAAACACCTGGCATAACAAATGGTGGTTGGCATCCTCCTGCACCCATGCCCATCTAGGACACTGACCAAGGAGGGCACAGCAGGTCTACAGATGTCTGCTGAACGAACACAGAGTAGATGTGCTCATGTGTCCTGTTGTGGGTTTAATTGTCCTTACGTTGCAGAAGTTGCACCACCTCCCATGTGGCCTAAGGCGAGTGTGCTCCTCTGTGTAAAATGAGGCTGAAAGCTACAGAGCCTCCAGTGTTGCTGCGAAGACAAATGAGATGGTACATGATGCCTGGCACAGGGTATGGATCAAAAACACTCATCACAGGTGGCGCCTGTGGCTCAAAGGAGTAGGGCACCGGCCCTGTCTACCGGAGGTGGTGAGTTCAAACCCAACCCTGGCTAAAAACTGCAAAAAATAAAAAAAATAAAAAATAAAATACTCATCGCCCCACTACTCTCCTTCACTTTACGGATGAGAAAACAGAGGCTCAGAGAGGAGGAATGATTTGTCCAAAGTCACAAATCCAGGAAGTGATGGAGCTGGGACGTGAATCTCCCCTTACTAAAATCAGGGGAGAGGAAACAGAGATGAGAGGTAGAGTTCTTCTTTAGCCCAATTCTTTTGAGCTGCTTTTGTTTTGCGTTCTCAAGACAAAACGCCTTTACTGGACACTTGGTGTGGAGCCAGCAAGGCCACCTAAGACTTGGGCCACACAGGTAGAAGCAGTTCCCCCACCCCTGCCCACCCCAGGGGCCATGCACAGCCACTCACGGTTTCATCCTGGCCTTTTCATCACTGGGGTTGTAAGGTGGAAGCTGCACATCGAACATCCTCTCCATGAGGAAGACAGCATAGCCGTGGAAGTCCAGCCTGGTGCGAGGCTCCCACACCACTGTGTCGTAGGAGTGCGGGTCCAGGAGGATGGTGACATACCTGCCTCCCACCAGGATCTGTGGGATGTTGGCAGGGGTAGAGTGAGGAGTGTTACTATGAACAGCAGCTGCTCCCAGGGTCAAGGGCACTGTCTCCACCAGGCACATAGAAGACAATGTTCTCTTATCTACCCCTCATGACCAACCTGTGGTCACGAGGTGGGGAATATCACTCACATATTTGTAGCTGAAAAGTGAGGCTAAAAGTAGGGATTAATGTGCCCATGATCTTGTGGCTATGAAGTGGCAGAGCTGGGACTAGAATTCAGGACTTTTTTTTTTTTTTTTTTTGAGACAAGAGTCTCACTATGTCACCCTTAGTAGAGTGCCGTGGTGTCACAGCTCACAGCAACCTCAAATTCTCGGGCTTGAGGTTGCAGTGCCAGCCACATACACAGAGGCTGGCAGGTTTGAACCTGCCTGGGCCAGCTAAACAACAATGACAACTGCAACAAAAAATAGCTAGGCATTGTGGTGGGCACCTGTAGTCCTAGCTACTTGGGAGGCTAAGACAAGAGAATCACTTAAGCCCAAGATTTGAGGTTGCTGTGAACTGTGATGCCATGGCACTCTACCAAGGGTGACAAAGTGAGATTCTGTCTCAAAAAAATAAAAAATAAATCAAAGGCTGAGTTCTTTATCACCTCACTCTGAAGCACCTGCCACTGTTATCTTGGCTACTGCCATGTATCCAGCAGCCAGGAGAGAAGGCCTAAAGAAGACAGCAGGTGGATATTGTGTGCATCATGGATGGATGGATGGATTGATGGATGGAAGGAAAGAAGGACGAACAGATGAATGAAAGGTAAGATTGTTGTTGGGTAAATGCCAGATGGATTGTAGATGGGTGGGAGGAAGGAAAGAAGGGAGGGAGGGAGGAAGAGAAGGCAGGCAGGAGATCATTAGCTAAATGCTAGTAGATGGATTATAGATGGAAGGAAGACGGGAAGGTAGGGAGAGAGGGAAGGGAGGAAGGAAAGAAGGGAGGAAGGAAACTGTTGGGTAAATGCCAGTGAACAGAAAGTTATATGGCTGGATAAATCAATGCATCTAGGTTGGATAAAAAGGATGGAAGGTTAGTTAAAAACTAAATGTGTGTGTGAATGCTGGGTACATGGATAACAGGATGCTAGGTAGATATTGAGTCGACAGACTGAAGAATGGCTGATGGTTGGATGGAAGTTGGAAGAATATATGGAAGATGGACAGATGGACAGCCCCTCAGAATGGATGTCAGAGGGACAGGCACATAGAAATATAAATAGATGTACGTTGAGTGAACATTGAATTTTTAACATAGCTAAGTGTTGTGTAGATTTTGGCAGGTGGATAGAGAGATGGTTAGATAAATGGAAAAATAGAAGTTGGTAGAAATTGCATAGTCCTCTCTCAGTGTCTGTGGAGAATTAGTGCCAGGATCGCCTACGTATACCAAAATCCCTGGACACTCAAGTCCTTGATACACAATGCTACGGTATTTGCATATAACCTATGCATATCTCCCATATAATTTAAATCATCCCTAGATGACTTACAATTCCTAATACAATGTAAATGCTATGTAGCAGATTTTCTGCTGTATTATTTAGGGTACTTGTGTAAAAACAAGAAAAAAATCCCACAAACATTCATTATAGGTGCAATTTTTTTCAAATGTTTTTGATCTATGGCTGGGTGAATCCACAGACACAGAATCCATGCATACAGGGGGCCAACTGCAAATGAATGAAAGCTGGATGGATGTCGGTTCCATGAGTGAGTGGAAGAATGCTGGGTAAATATAGGCAGAGGGAAGGATAGATGATGGATAGGGGGTGAACAGACAGGTGTTGGGTGAGTATATGGAAAGATGGATGATGAGTAGCTAGGTGGAAGTTTGATGGAAATAGAATACATGGATGAACACAGGGCAGACATTAGGATGGAAGGGTGCTGGGTAGACACTGGGTGGACAGGCAGAACAGGTGTTAGATGGGGAGATGAATGTTGGACAGATGGGAGTTGAATGAATGGGTGGAGGTGGGCTGCATGGAGGTAGGAGTATTAGATAGATGTTGAGTGACTGCGAGACTGGATGGTGGGAAGAGCCTAGAGGGATACTGAAGGGATGAGCACTAGGTAAGCACTGGATGTGCAGCTGGACAGACAGATGGATAGGAAGCTGGCTGGACCACTGGAAGGATGTTGGATGAGGGAATCAGCATATGGATAGATGCAGAGGGAATTGGCTGACATCAGCTATGAGGCCCAGTTTCTCATCCCTGTCCCTCCCAGGAGGCACAAGAGGCACTTACAGTAAAGATGTCACCATGCTTCTCCTTCATCCTAATGAGGAAGCTGGCAGCGTCTTTTCCAAAGTCCAAGGCATAGCCCAACCAGGGGATCCTGCCCAAGTCCAGGGGAGGCTCTCCGGGTCGCCTGTAGAAGCCACAGAACTTATCACCCTTTGTTAAGTCAAGGAAAGGGATGGACAGTGTATGTCATGGGATGTGATTTTAAAGGGAGAGGTCAGGGTGGCTTCACTGAGGATGAATGAGGACAGACCTGAAGGTGGTGAGGGAGGGAGACACAGAGGTATCTAAGAGCAGAGCTTTCCAGGCAGAGGGAGCAGCAAGTACAAAGGTCCTGAGGTTGACTCACACCTGGTGTGATCAAAGAACAGTAAGGAGGCCAATGAGGCAGAATCAGAGGAAGCAGGGAGAAGTCACAGAGGTTGAAGCCGGAGAGGTAACAGGGGCCGCCCTGTGCAGGGTTTGGGAGGCAGCTGGGAGGCCCTCAGGTTTTCCTTCAGAGAGGTGGGAACCATGGGAGAGTTTTTGAGCAGTGCATGGACATAATTTAGCTGATATTTCCATAGGATCCTTTTGGCTGCAGGGTAGAGAAAGGACTTTGGGGGTGGGAGCAAAAGCTGGGGATCAGTTCCCATCTCGCACAGATAAGGGGTCCAGTGGAGCTGGGAAAAGGGCTTTGCAGCACCCCACAGCATAAGAACACAGAGGAGTCTGTCTAAGCCAGCCTGGACTAGGGTTTCGGTCATCCACAGACAGAGGATGAGACTGGACAGCACAGTCGGGTGGCAGAAGGCAGTGGGAGCTCCTGCTTCATCTCTGCCCCCTGACTTTCCCTCAACAGCTCAGAGTTTGAAGGACTCGGGCGGCAAGAGGCCAGGACACAGCCTCTAGGGATGTCCCAGGAGTACATGCTAGCTCAGCCCGGGGGTGACACAGTTACGTGTGTGACAGTCAAAGTCAGAATCATCTATGAATGCAGAGGGAGTGTTCCTCACTCACTGTGGCAGGCAGACTCCAGGTGACTTGCAGGAGCCCCTACCCTTGTACAGCCCCCTGCACCCAGTCGGAGACAGACATACGACACAACTGACTTTAAGAAAATTGCTCTCCTTAGAGGGCTGACCTAACAGGGACAGCGCCCTTCCTGGCAAAAGAAATTCAAAGCATGAGACGGATTTGGCAGAGGGGGAGTCTCTGCGGCTGGCTTTGAACATGGAAAGGGTCACGTGACAAAGAACTTGGGTGGTCTCAAAACCTGTGAGGGGACCTCAGCTGACAGCAGCTGAGCTCAGCAGAGTCTTCCCCAGAGCTTCCTACTAGAAGGGCAGCTCAGCCGACGATGCCTTGATTTCAGCCTCTAACCAAAGAACCCCGCCACATGGAGCTGAACTTCTGACCTGTCAAACTGAGCTAACAAATCAGTGTTGTTTTAGGCTGCTAAGTGTATAGTGCTTTGTTACCTAGCAATAAATAATTAACACGTTCAAACTTACAGCACACTACCACTGTGCCCCAACCTGAGCCAAGCCTCACCCCCTAATGAAGAGAAAGTCGGGTGTTGAGACCTGCAGTCAGGATCACAAGATGGACCTTACAACACTGCAGGGCTGGCGCTCAAAGTGGACCCTCTGGAGGTCCCTAAACCCGGGTTAGGACCCCGACTTAGTCTTAGAATTACTGGAGCCACAGGGATGCAGAAAGCTCCTAGATACCTGTCTGCTGACTGAACGAAAAAATCATCACAACCCTAACATTCACTTGGTCATCACTTATTAACAAGGAAGCAGACACTGTCCTGGGCACTGCAGGTGCAGCAGGGGACAGGACAGACCAGGTCTCTGACCTCACAGGGCTTGTGTATGAAAAAGGGAAGACAGGCCAGGTGCGGTGGTTCACACCTGTAATCCCAGCACTCTGGGACGCTGAGGCAGGTGGATTGCTTGAGCTCAGGAGGTCAAGACCAGCCTGAGCAAGAGTAAGACCCCTGTCTCTACTAAAAATAGAAAAACTAGCCAGGTATTGTGGCAGGTGCCTGTAGTCCCCACTACTCAGGAGGCTGAGGCAAGAAGATTGTTCAAGCCCAAGAGTTTGAGTTTGCTGTGAGCTATGACTGTACAGCACTCTACCCAGGCAACAGAGTGAGATTCTGTCTCAAAAAAAAAATAATAATAATAATTAAAAATAAAAATGAAAGGGGGGGTGGCACCTGTGGCTCAGTGAGTAGGGCGCTGGCCCCATATACTGAAGGTGGAGGGTTCAAACCCAGCCCCAGCCAAACTGCGGGCATTATAGTGGGCGCCTGTAGTCCCAGCTCCTCAGGAGGCTAAGGCAGGATAATCGCGGAAGCCCAAGAGCTGGAGGTTGCTGTGAGTCCTGTGACGTCATGGCCCTCCACCGAGGGTGGTAAAGTGAGACTCTGTCTCTACAAAAAAAAAAAAAAAAAGAAAAAAAAGTGAAAGGGGAAGGAGGGGGGAGGATGGGTGGAGGGAGGGTGATTGGCGGGATTACACCTGCGGTGCATCTTATAAGGGTACATGTGAAACTTAGTAAATGTAGAATATAAATGTCTTAGCACAATAACAAAGAAAATGCCAGGAAGGCTATGTTAACCAGTGTGATGAAAATGTGTCAAATGGTCTAGAAAACCAGTGTATGGTGCCCCATGATCGCATTAATGTACACAGCTATGATTTAATAAAAATAAATAAATAAATAAACATAATAATAAAATAAAAATGAAAAGGGAAGATAGACAAAAAAGAAAAAACCAAAAAGGCAAAATCACATCAGAGAGTGAAAACTGTGACAAAGAAAATAAAGGAAACAGCTCAACAATGAAAAGACAAATAATCCAGTTGAAAAAATGCACGAAAACCTTCAATAGGCAGCTCTCCAAAGCAGACGGACACGTGGTTGACAAGCCCATGAAAAGACGCTCAGCATCATTAGCCATTGGGGAAGTATAATACAAACCCCGCCACAGTGAAGTGTCACTTGCCCCACTAGCATGGACATAATAAAGAAAAAAATTCTGAAAAAGTAAAATAAGTACTGGCAAGAATATAGAGAAATTGGAACCCCCTACAATGCTGATGGAAATGTAAAATGGTGCCATTGCTCTGGAAACCAGTCCAGCAACTCCTCAAAAGGTTAAGTCTCATAACTGTATGGAAACATACACAAATTTTTAGACTATTGTTCACAGCTGCGTTATTCATAATAGCCATAAAGTGAAAACAACCCAAATGCCTGCTGACTGATGCGTGGATAAACAAAATGAGGTACATCCAAGGCACGGTACGTAATTCAGCCATAAAAAAGAATGAAATTCTGATTCATGATACCATGTGGATTAACTTTTAAAACATTTGGCTAAGTGAAAGCAGCCAGACACGAAAGGCCACAAATTATAAGATTCCATTTATATGAAATGTCCAGAATTGGCAAATTCATAGAGATTAGCAGGTGCCAAGGGCGGAGGGAAGGCAGAGTGAGGAGTGACTGCTAATGGGTACATGGTGTCTTTGGGGGGTGATGAAAACATTCTGGAATTAGATAGTGGTGACGGGTGCACAGCCCTGTGAATATAATAACACCAAAAATCAATGAATTGTACACTTTCTTTTTCTTTTTTGAGACAGTCTTAAGCTGTCGCCCTGGGTAGAGTGCTGTGGCGTCACAGCTCGCAGCAACCTCAAACTGTTTGGGTTATGCGATTCTTTTGCCTTAGCCTCCTGAGGAGCTGGGACTATAGGTGCCCACCACAACGCTCGGCTATTTGTCTGTTGCAGTTGTGATTGTTGCTTTAGCTGGCCCGGGCCGGATTCAAACCCACCAGCTTTGGTGTATGTGGCTGCCGCTGTAACCACTGAGCGACAGGTGCTGCCAATTGTACACTTTCAAAAGGGTGAATTTTATGCAATATAAATTATATCTCATTAAAGAAAAAGGAAAGAAGGGTGAGGTGAGTCAGTGAGGGGGGGTAGTTTACAGAAGGCAGTCAAGGAAAGCCTCCCCAAGGAGGTGCTGTGTGAGCAGAGACCAGAAGGATGAGAAGGGGTTCACTGGAAGGGTGGGGAGAAGAGTTACAGGCAGAGGGAACAGTGCAAAAGCCCTAGGGTGGGAACGCACTTGGTGAGGTTTTCAAGACAGCAGGAGCCGCAGGGCTGGGGTGGAGAATATTGGGGTGAGACCGCATGTAAGGATGCTGCCAGTGTGAGTCTGCCTTCCATGCCAAGTGTGATGGGACCCACCGGAGGGTTTGAAGCAGGAGTCAGGATGAGGATATATTTTAAAGCTGTGCTTCTCAACCTTCCTAATAGATAAGACCCACAACATGAGGAACTATATTAAAGGGTTGTGGCATTAGGAAGGTTGAGAACCACTGTCTCAAAGGGTCACAACAGAGAAGCAAGAGGAAGGCAAGAGATGTTAGGAGACCACAGTGATGTGCTGGTTTCAAGACAGCACCGTGGCAGAAGCAGAGGTCACGGTGCCCAGGGAACCAGGCCTACCACCTAACTCCCTACTTCCAGAACAGGAGCTTTTCTCGAACCTCAGCAGCTCAAGAGAGCACCAGCTTCTCCTCATCCTTTTCCTCTTCCTTCTCTACTCCCTCAACCCCTGCCTCCCACGCCCTCTGTCTGGCTGTCCCCCAACATCACCCAAAGGGTGAGGCAGGTGGTATACAGGAACAAATGAGCAGATCTGAGGGCCAGGGCTGGGAAGACAGGAACAGACCCAAAGATGAATTCGAGGGCCTAGGAGGGGCCTCTGCCCCAACCATCCCCTCCTCTCTCCAGGGCCCTACTCTGCCTCCCAGCCCAGCTGCTCTAGTCAAAGTGGAGACTTGCAGATTCAAGCTCCAGGATCCTAAGGAGGTGCCTCATCTCTCTGTGAGCCCCTGAGCTAAGGCAGCTTCTCCTGGGGCCCCCATGTGTCATAGTGGCAGAGTAGAGCATGGAACCAGTTAACTGGTGTATACCAGCCCCTCTGGGTCAGAGCCCACAGAAGCAGTGATTTCTGCGTGAGTGACAGGAGGGGGAGGTGGTTATGAGCCCAGAATTTAGCACCACTCTTGCTGGCTTTGAATCCCAGCCATGCTTCTTGCTGGCTGTGTGATTTAGCTTCTCTATGCCTCTCTTTCCTCCTCTGTAAAATGGGCTAGTGATGTCATCAGGCTGGGGTGAGGATGAAGGGAGTTACCCAGCACCGAGCTCCGGGCAGACGGCACCTGCTAGCCGGGGAGCAGCTCCGATGCAGCTCCAAAAAGACTCCAGGACACCATTTATTGAGCACCAGATAAACATTCAGCACCACGCTTTGGCATTTTCCTTGCTTGAGTAATAATGGCTAACACTTAGTGAACACGCCACACTCAGCACTTGATTCCATAATTCAATGAATTCTCCCCCTAGCTTCATGAGGAGAGAACTATTACTATCAGGCTCATCTTACAGAGGAGGAAACTGAGAGTGGAGGGGCTGAGACACTTGCCAGAGCGCCCCCCACTCCCAAAGAGAAGCTGGGTTTCTAATCCAAGTAGGTCTGCAGAGCCCAAGCTCTTGACATTACCCGGCCCTCAGTCACCCGAAGTGGACATTTACACCACCACCCCCATTTGTAGATGAGGAAACTAAACACAGAAAGATTTTAGGGTCTTGTCCCAAAGCAAGGCCTGAGGTTTCCCCTAAGGCACCCCTGCGGGTGGGGGGCTTCCTTTCCCAGCCTTCTATCTGGGCTGCTGCGGAGCGCCTCCGAGAGCCAGGTGTTATTTCTGGCCGCTTTCCTCTTTCCCCAGTGAAGTCCCAAGGAGACGCAGACAAAGGCAGGAAGCTGGGAACCCAGGCGCCTGGCCCCTGTTGTGGTTGGCAGCGGGGCTGGTCGTGGGTTCCTCCAGCCCCTGCCCTCAATCCAACTCAGGCCGGCCACATTCCAGGGTGACTCAGCCAGCGGCCAGCAGGGGTGAAGGGGGTTCTATTTTGGGGCCTGAGGGCTTCAGCCTCACCCACTGTTTTGAGGCCCTGCCAGGCTTTGGGGGACGGGAAGGAAAGGCTTGACCTTCCGGTCCTGGGCTCCCACCCACTCAGCCAACCAACAGTCACCTGCCCATCCTGGATCAGATACCAAGACGTCTTTTCTGATTCTTCCCTAGAGCTTTAATTGCCAACATGTGGGTTCCTCTAAAAACTGCCCATTCCTCACTCACAGACCCCACTGCCAGCCCTGTACCTTTCCTCCCCTTGATCTTTTGCAGCCAGGGGAGGGAGTCACGAGTGGGATCTCACTCTCCTCGGTGCCCCTGATGGATCACATCGCATCATCACTTCATGAAAGGTCCATGAGCCCAGGGACTGTTGTTCCCTTCAGCACTTAGAACAGTGCCTGGTACCAGTGAACAGGTGCACAATAAACTTGTGTCTGACAAATGAATCATGTTCACAGTTTGTGTTCAATGAGCAGCACCTGCCTCCCAGAGCCACTGAGAGGGTTAAGGGGGCTAACACGGTCAAGCTCCTGACACGGGGTCCATGTTCTAGACTGCCCAGAGCAGAAGTGGGTATAGTTCAGCTGTGTGATGCTGGTACACTGCCTCACCCCTCTGTCCAGTAGTTTCAACTCAATGCATGACCTCAAGCTCCGAAAGGATTTGACAGAGAACAAAAGGGCACTGAGTTGCCCAGCTGAGTTGGAGCAATGTGAGCTTTTGTTTAATCTGCTTCACCCATTCTTCCCCCAGAGATCCTCCACAGGCCTTTAGAACTTTCCATCGGTCTTTAACAGAGGGTCTCCCAGATGCTCTTCCACACCTCCCCACCTTGCCTCCCGCTGTGTAGAGAAAGTATGTGCCCGTCTTGCCCTAGTTTTTGTTTTCTATTTTTGAAACAGACTCAGAATTATTTCTCAACATAAGAAAAAACAGCAGAGGAAGTACAGTGATAAACAGAATGGCTGCATGTTGGAGAGGCAACAGGGAGTTGTGGGGAGTGTGGCAAGTTTAAAGAGGGCTCTCCTATGGAGTCCCAGAAAGTATTGCCAGATCTTCCAATTTGTCACAAGTTCGAAATCTGAATTTCTGCATAAGGAATTGCTCTATTTTCTCCCCTGTACTGTGCAGCGCAAACCAGACCCAGCCAGGGCTGAATGCAGCCGTGGACCACCATCTGTTAGAATGAGACAGATTTATCTGTACCTAGAAAGTCTGCATTCTGCAGGAGCCCAGAGCAGCCACCGAGCCACAAGGGATGCCACTATGACCTCTTGATCCCTCTCTCAATGCTCCCAGCAGCAGCCACTCAAGCCCAAAAGGAAGAGAGGTGCCCTAGCCTGAAGAGACCACCTCTGTGAGCCACCTCAGAGTACAGGTAGGGAAACTGAGGGCTGGAAAGCAACAACAGTGTTTACCCACAAAGCAAATCATCAGCCTCAATGGACCCAGAAGTCACACTGCTAACTCTCAGCTCACTACCCTTTCCCAGGAGAAACTGGGGCTTAAAAACCTTACCAGAATTGCAGAAGTTTGAATTTGGATAGGGAACTAGATGAGATTAAGAATTATTTTTTTTTATTCTCAGGCAAGATAATGGAATTATGATCATCACTTTGGGGAGCTGTTCTATTCTATTCTGTTCTATTTTTTATTTATTTATTTTTATTTATTTATTTTTTATTGTTGGGGATTCATTGAGGGTACAATAAACCAGATCACACTGATTGCATTTGTTAGGCAATCGTGTCTTGCCCCCCAAAGGTGTGGCACACACCAAGCCCCCCTCCCTCTCTCTGCTCTCCCTTTCCCCACCCTCCCTCCTTCTTTCTCTCTCTGCTCTCCCCTTCCTGTTCTATTTTTTAGAGACAGATTCTTATTCTGTTGCCCAGGCTCAAGAGCAGTGGCACCATCATAGCTCACTGTATCTTTGTTTTGTTTTGTTTTTTGAGACAAAGTCACTCTGTAGCCCTCAGTAGAGTGCTGTGGCATCATAGCTCACAGCAACCTCAAACTCTTGGGCTAAAGGGATCCTCTTGCCTCAGTCTCCCAAGTAACTGGGACTACAGGTGCTCACCACAGCACCTGGCTGTTTTTAGAGACGGGCTTTTGCTCAAACTAGTCTCGAACCCATGGGCTTAGGCAATCCACCCACCTCAGCCTCCCAGAGTGCTAGGATTATAGGCATGAGCCACTGCACCCCACCAGCAATTCTATTCTTAGCTACTATTACCACTTATCTCCATTCACTCAAATTGGCCATGTTTCAAAAGGCTGGGAGTTTCCGTATGCCAAGAACACCAGGCACCCAGGTACCCTGCCCCCCAGTGTACCACGCACCTAGTACACAGCTGCCCCCCACCCCATGCCCAGGGGAAAGTGACAATCATGAGATGCTGCAAGAAGAACACAGCACATTGTCTGAAATGGGGAAAACACTGAAAATAACCTAGAAGTTCATCAACAAGAACAGGAATAAAAAGGAAGAAAGAAACACACAACTTATTCGTATTATGGACCTTGTACTACACAGAAGATCAAAACAAAGGATTTGAGATCCATGTAGCAGCATGACCAGATGTCAAAACTAAAATCTGGAATGGATAAAAAGCAAACGTACAGCCCCAAAACATTTCTATACAGAGCATTGAAAAAGCCTGCCAATTTATGAAGAATAATTCATCTCTTCATAGGGAAAGATATTAGTGATATTTTTCTTTTCTTTTTTTCCAATCAAACGATTGAATATGTTGTTTTAAATTTCACCCAAAAAGGTGTCTGGCAATTGAAGAAAAATATAGTGAGCTTATGTGTGAAAATTCAACTAACACATGGTTTAAAAATCAAAAAAGTTCCCCACATTTCTGGATTTTTCAAACACTCTAAACACATACACATTCTCACACTGCTCTGGATTTTCTACACGCTCAAGTCTATGTATGTAGCAGCAATTTAAAAAACTTGTGGAAGACTGAGGAGCTATCACAACTAAAGGAATGTGATACCTTGGACTGGATCCTGGAACCAAGGAGGATATTAACAGAAAACTGAAGAGGTCCCAAGGAAGTCTGAGGTTTAGTTAACAGTAAAGAACCTGTGTTCAATTTTTCAGTAGTGACAAAAGTAACATAGTAACAATAGGGGAAAGTAGGTGAGGGAAATGTGGGAACCCTTTGTACTGTCTTTGCAACTTTTCTGTAAATCTCAACCTAGTCTAAAATTAAAAGTTTTTTTATGTATTGAATTATTCGAGTCAATGTTTAAAACAGTTTATGAAAAGAAGCACTGCTGTCTCACTGATTGGAGCGTAAGTTTCCCGTTTTCTCCTGAATCACAATTTCTCAATGGGGCAGGGATTTGGAGGTGGCGACATCTGGCCCCGGTTCCACCCTGTCTAGGCTGTGGGATCTTGGGGAGGTTGGAGTCCTCAGTTTCTCCCCCCACCCCACCCCCGGCAAATGAAAACTCTAAGCCTAGGGACTCGCCCTCATCCAGACTGGGAAGGTGGCGGAAGATGGCTACAGGGTGCGATCCAGACATCCCCCAGGGACCCAACATTCCGCAGCCTCGATTGTCCCAACAGTATAACGGGCTGAGGAGCGAAGCCACCCCACAGGGCTGCTGAGAGCAAGTCAGAGTCTGACTGACAAGTAGGCTGAAGAGCAGGAGAGGGCTCTTCCCCCCGGGTCACACCGAGGCTATCCACGCACTGACTCCTGGCCCTCAGACCCCGGGTCCTCACCCGAAGCCCCTTCCCGGGTCCCAGCCATGGCGCTAAGGGCCAGACCTGGACACTTCGCGGCGGGTGTTCAGCCCCCGGGACCCATCGCTGTCCCGCGACTTCCCGCCTTGCGTCTTCTTGGCAGAGGTAGCTCGGCCCCTCTGGTCCCCTGGTGCAGGGCCCTGGGACCCCCCCTCCCAGAGGGTCGGCGCCCCCTTCGCTGCAGCGGAGATGCCCCTGTCCGGCGGGGCTGGGCGGGGGGCGCGGGCAGGACACTCACCGCGTGCGCCGGCGGGTCAGCAGCAGCAGCAGCAGCAGCGCGGCCAGGAGGCCGAGGAGCGCGGCCCAGGACATGGTGGAGCCGGTGGCGGGCTGCTGGCAGCGGGGCAGGCGACCAGGAGCCTCCGCAGGTACAGCCCACGGCCCCCCGCCGGAGTCCCGCCCACCCGCCGAGGGGAGGAGCCTCCAGGTCCAGGGGGTGGGCGGGGGTGCGCGCAGAGACCCCGCTCCCCGCAGCCCCGGCGGGACAGGCCCCCACCGCTCGGGCGGGGATGGAAATCTTGGGAGGGAGGGAAGAAGGATGGAAGGGGGGACGGAGGAGGAGATGGTGGGCCGGGAGGGGTGCTGGAGGGGGGGAAGGCAGGGGCTGTGCAAGGAGGGAGGGTTCCGTGGGAGAGGGGAGAGGGAGGCTGAGGACAAAGAGCG
The DNA here is from genome assembly GCA_963574355.1 of Loris lydekkerianus. Classification (NCBI taxonomy): domain Eukaryota; kingdom Metazoa; phylum Chordata; class Mammalia; order Primates; family Lorisidae; genus Loris; species Loris lydekkerianus. The sequence continues at coordinate 19,575 of CAUYPK010144067.1, forward strand.
GAGAAGCGAGGCGGAAGGAGGCTTGGGGAGAGAGGGGGCGATGGGGGGAGGAAGGCGGTGGGAGGGTAAGCGGGAGCTTTCCTGCCAGGTTCCACGGTCCCTCCAAACTGACCGGACCACCCCAACACCCGTCCGCTTCCCCAGCCCAGACACCTTGAGCGGCCTTGCGTTTTCTGTTCTGTGGGTCTGGGCTGGATTGTATTGTATCGTATGGCAGCGCCTGGTATCTTCAATGACTACAGCGCAGGAGTTCCAAGAGCGGCTCAGGACTCGGCTTTGAGTACACGCGTGGTCGCCCACCATAAGGGACAGAGTGAAGCGCCCGCCCTGCCCTGGAGAGTGTTAGGGACTCAGGTCATTATCACGATGACCTGGTGCTTTGGGTGCCAGCCCTGTGCCGGTGCTCTACGAGGGACCACCCCGGGTGCTGGTGAAAACTTGGGCTCCCAGCTGGAAGACCTGGGCCTCCCCCAGGCTTGCTGCGTGCCCCTTCTCCGTTAATACCCTGGGAAGCCTTGGGCAGGTAATTTAACCTGAGCACAGTTCCTTACTCGGAAACACCGGGTATAAACTTGTACTTAACCCAGGGGGTGGTTGTGAAGAATTGATGAGAGCTTCTTGGTGGAAAAAAAAAAAAGGGGGTGGGGGAGGAATTGCAAACTGTTGAGTGCTTGGCACCTATAGGTTTTATGAAACAATCGGGGGAGCATAGAGCTGGGACCCATATATCTGTCCCTGCCTGCTCACTGGGGGTGACCTTAGACAGGTCTCATTCCAGGTGGTGATCTAGAGAAGCTATTCCTCCTCCCTGGTTTCCTGGGGCTCCAGCCCTCACCTTCCTAAAGTAATCACAAGTCAGATCCTGTCCCTGAATCTGGCTCAGAACCTTCCCTGGCTCCACCTCACTCAGCGCACAGCCAGGGTCCTTCCAAAGTGCTGCAATAATCAGCATGCTCTGGACCACCCCATCTTTACCTTCCTGACCTTAGGCCCCCTACTCTTCCTGGGTCTACCCTGCTCCAGCCACACTAATCTTCTCATCTTTCCCCAATAATTCCAACTTCTCTCCCACCTCAGGGCCTTTGCACTTGCTGTTCCCTCATCCTGGAAGGTTCTTCCCTGTGAGACTTGCACAGCTCATTATTTCTCTTGCATCCCTGTCCCTCTGTCTCTGCTGCAGGTGTCACCTAAGAGAAGCCCTCCCTGACCATCTGGTCTAAAGCAGTCACCCCATCACTCTGTTACCTGAACTCGTTTGTTTGGTTTGGTTGGGGTTTGGTTGTTTTGGGCAGTATTTCAAGGTCTAGCATATTAGACTTTCATTTATTTGCCTGCTTAATGTCAGCTGTCAAGGCGGCTAGATGACCCTGGTGTATCCTCAGCAGATTCAGATAGCAAGAGGCAAAGAGGAGTTTCCTGAACCTCTTGTTTATTTATCCAGCTTATTCTTCAGGGAAGCCAACAATCCCAAAAAGGCTGCAGAACAGGCCTGGAGGGTTTTCTCCAAATTTGGGGAGCTGCAGAGGGCTGCCTTCTGGCAGTGGGGTTCATAGCCCTGCTCGGCCAATACTCAGCTGTGTGACCCCAGACAGCCTGGTCCACCTCTGCAAGCTGGGAAAAAGAGAATATCGGGGTTAAAGTGAGGAGATGATGACCTCATGCAGTGACACACCTATCTGAGTGCCTGACACGCAGTGAGCATTAGTGAAAGTTAACTGTTACTCATGCTTATTTCCACTTCAGCATCTCGCCCTATCTGTAATCAAGGCTTGGGCTGTTTTCTCATCTGAAAAAATGGGAAGAACAGTTCCTCCCTCACAGGGCCGTTGTGAGGACTGAGTTAAATGATGACAGAATGAAATCACCCAGTACAGGGCCTGGCACATAGTAGGTGCTCAATAAACGTCAGCTCTTGTACTCCCCACTCCTGGCTTCAGTGCAGATGTGTATCTCCTTAATATGACTCTCCCCCAAATACCCTCTTCTCACCTCAACCCAGGGGCAGAATCCTCCTAGGCAAGGAGGCCAACTACTTGGAACCAAAGAGGGAAGGATGTGTTGGTGCCTCTGACTTTGTTTAGGATTTGTCCTGAATTTGTTCAGGTGCTAGAAGGTGTTTATAGGAAAGTGAACAAATTGCCACTGGTCTGAGCAGCTCGGGGACCTCCCTCTTTGCTGCTATGTCCAGAGATATGCACCTTCTGAATGTCCCATGGGGGCTTCTAGAAAGTTCCCTACTTTCTTCCTCTTCTACTCTGGGGCACAGTGTTGGGAGGGAAGGCCAGGAAAACTGTGGAACCCCAAACCAGAGCTGCAGATAAACTTTCCTGGAACCACCCACCGCTAGATTTCTCATTGAATGAGATAACCAAATGTCTGTGTTAAGACACCGTGACTCAGATTTTCTCTTACTTATGGCCGAAAACATTCCCAACTGAGACAGCCTTCCAGTTATGGCTGTGTGGAGGCTAAATGAGGCAATAATGCAGCCATAGCACATCTCCCAGGACTGGCCCATGGTCATCATTCAAAAATGTTACTTCATCTTATTATTTTTACTTTATTACCATACAGAATTTCTATATTTATCAAGCTGATAGAGTATCCAGCAATCTGGCTAAGGCACCTCGCACGAACAGACAGGCTCTGAAAAGTACCGAAAATTCCACACTCCCCTGCTCCAAGAGGACTGAAAGGACGCTGCCGAGAGCTGGTTTGAGGGAAGACTGGCCCTGACTCGTCTAGCCCATGGGGAAAGGGCTGGAATACACAAGGACTTGCGAGCCAAGTTCAGCTTTGCACAGACCCCTAAGCAAGTTGCTTCACGTTCACCTCTCTGAGCCTCATTTGTGCAATGGGTGTGCTGCTGGGGCAGCGGGGTCACCCCATGAGGTTCCAACTTTAGCATCTAAGCCTTCTTCTGGGATATGGCACCCAATGTCAAGTGGACTTTCAGGAAAATTCCTTCTCCCAATGACAAGCATCCGGACACCCCCCTGTAGGAGTTTCAGTGTGTCCAGATGTCCACTATCCAGTGGAAACAAGACATCTGGGCAACTCTCCCCTTCCGCCAGCCTGTGCTCTGTTATCTGGCTTCTGTAGGGTCGTGAAAATAACATCAAGACCCAGCCCACTCAGAACACAGGAGACTGCCTGGGAAAGGGCAGCCCTCTCCTCCTCGTCCCCCTGCTTTCTCTCCTCCAGGGACTAGGTCTGGTTCATGTCTCCATCTTAAAGACTACAAACAAATTGTGTCAGGATAGCAAAATATTGTGTGTGGGTGTTGCTTTCGCCAAAGCTAAAAACCAGCCCCATTAGAGAGGGGCAGTTTTAAATATTTTTCGAAATGCTAGCTCTAACTTTGGTCCCTAACTTATGCCACTTGAAACTTTTTTTTTTTTTTTTTTTTTTGAGACAGGTCTCATGTTGTTGCCCTTGGTAGAGTGCCATGGCATCATAGCTCACAGCAACCTCTAACTCTTGAACTCAAGCAATCCTCTTGCCTCAGTTTTTCATTTTCAGCACAGACAGCGTTTCACTCTTGCTCAGGCTGGTTTCGAACTCCTGAGCTCAAGCAATCCACCCGCCTGGGCCTCTCAGAGTGCTTGGATTACGGGCCTGAGCCACCACACCCGGTGGACTTCAAACACTTTTTAGTAATAACTCATTTAATCCCCACAAGGACCCTATAAAATGGGAACTGTTATTCCAAATTTGCAATGGTGAACCCAAAACCCAAAGAAGGTCAGTAACTCACCTAAGATTGGTCCCACAGGATTTCCTTTGATAAACCAGAGCACGGGAATTTGATGTCTTCTTAGACAAGCTAATTTACTCCCTCATGCTGTGAGCACACCTTCCCACCCCTTGGCTCATACTGTTAACCAGCCTGGAAGCCCCCTCATGGTTCTTCCTTTCCATTTATCCAAATCCATTATAGGAAGGCTTATTAGTCCAGCGCCTCTGAGATAGCCAAGGTGAGATGATTTATTGGGGTGAATGGCAGGGAGGAAAGTGAGGAGGGAGCCAGAGGAAGTTGGGAAAAAGGGATGGGAAGAAGGCAAAGGAGTCAGGAAGGGAGGGAGGAACAGAGAAAGAGAGGATTGTAGGCTGCAGTGCAGTTCTAAGAACATTCATCAAGGCCAATAGGATGTCCTCAAGCCTCCAGAGGAGCCCTGTGTCTCCCAGGAACTGGCCTGCCCCACTCAGGGATTGGCTGGGAATAAGGCCTGGGGAGCATGGTTCCTTTGTCAATTAAGGCCACGCACAGGAGATCTCAGAGGTGCGTTCTCGTGGCTGCTGCAGTTTTAGAAAGTACAGCGGCAAACTAAAACCAAAAAAGCTGACTTGACTTTAGAAACTTATAGAAGCTGAACGGGGTTGAGAGGTGGTGGGAAAGAAAAGACCAACACTGCCAAGTTCTTGTTGTTTTTGTGCGCTAAAGAGAGGGTGGTAAACTCAAGTCTGCAAGCAGGTATTGCAAGTGAATGAAGTGAGCCGTTGTATGAGGAAGGCAATAGGGAGGGGTGGGGACAGTGGAAAAGTAGAGAGTGTTGCCCCATCCAAAGGAAGCAGCCTTTAGTCAGTTCCAGCCAACTATAGCCACATGGAAGTACATGCCCAATGTGGCCAGGTCTCCTGATTCAAGAGAAAACAGAAACAATGGCTCGATTTATTTTAAAACATTGTGTAGGTCAACAACATCTTAGCGTTGGAGTCTAGTGGCAAGGACCAGTGGTTTAGACATTCTAGATATGCAAAATAGATCTGAAGTTGGAATGTTGAACAAAATTGCTCTGTAAAATTAAGGGAGAACAGTAGAGCTTTAGGAGGAAGCCTCAGAGAGAACAAGTGAAGACCAGGCTGACATGAAGGCAGATTGGGGGCCTATGTAGAAAATTAGCCTGTGTCAAATTCCCCATGGAATTAGGAGCAAATGACCATTTCTAGTGGTGATGTGTAATACTGAGTGGTTAGCTGTTTGCTGGGTTGGGCTATGGAATAACAACCGACTCGCACATACACACGTTACCCTGGTTCAGAAACAGTCTGCTGTGCACATCAGGTAACCACTCATCCTGGTTTGCCCAGACTTTCCTGGTTTTAGCACTGACAGCATCCCAGGAAACCTTGCAAGCTTGGGCAAACCAGGAAAGGCAGCCACGTGATCAACACACATCTGTGGCATGTCAGTGGGTGAAGCTGGCCAGAGATTGGTTCAGAGCTGTGGCAATGACCTGGGAGCCTGAGGAAAGTCATTACTAAGTCACACAGTTAATCAGCCCACCCTGGAACTGTCCTGCAGCAGATTAGATCATGGTTCCCAATTCTTACCCTCTCCCTGTATTGGAATTAGACACTCATCCCCTTTGCCATGTGACTCTGGTGCCTTCCACTATGGGCAGAGAACATCTTCCTCCCCAGTGATGGTGGTCTCGGGCACATGGCTAAATTAGACTAGCAGAGGATGAAGAAATGACCATTTGAGTAGAGGTTTCAAGAGGAATCATGTATTTCCATTTGATCTACTTGGTTTCTGCCATTAGGCAACATACACAGAACTGACCTGAGCTTACCCAGCGGCTAGAAGCAGAGAACCTCCAGCTGACCTACAGAACTCGGAGTAAGAAAAATGTAGATTTTTATTATAAGTCATGGAGATTTTGAGATGTGTTATACAACAGAAGTTGACTAATGTATGCCTTATCTTTGAACTTTCTTGAGTCCTTTGTGGTCAGATCTTCTTCATATCAGTTGGATACAGAATCAGGCCACTTCCTACTCTTGGAGCCAGGGTTTTCTTATCTGTATAAGGAAATGATGACAGGGCCCCCTCCCATGGTGGCTGGAAGGATTCTAGATCATGTGTCTAGCACATGCAGCAGGCACTTAATAAAAGGGATGAAGCATAATTCTTTCAGCACACATTTGCTGATCATATTTTATCAGCACTGTGCTGATCTCCTTATCAACAATTTTATAGAGAAAGGAAAGAAGACAAATCTCCTTACTTTGTCTTTTTTTATGCAGGAATAGACAAGAAATACCTGGACCAGAGGCAGAGAGATGGAAGAAATGACCTCGTTGCTGACCTTGCTACAGATTGTCTCTAAGGACATACCTGTGTGTTGGGAGAGTTAAAGGTCTTTAGTGAGCAACATTTTCAGAAGCAATAATGCCTCCAGCATCCTTCCCCCAGGAGATCCAGGATTATGTAGGGAATGTGGCTGGCAGAGCCCAGAGACTGGGGGCAGCTACCCAGATGCAGACAGGGCTGGCTGGGCAGGCTCATGTGCAGCTTTCCCAGGCTAATTCCACTTGGACCTGGTCTCAGGATGTGAGATGATGTTCAGGAGTGGTGTTGTCCCTCCTTCCAGCCTATCTGCTTGAAGGAGTAGGAGCAACAGGAGATGAGTCCAGCAAGCCTCCATGCTTTGGTTTTCCCAGGACCAGGGTACAGAAGGCCCCATAGCTCCCAACCAGCTGCCTTGGCATCTTGGAGTGGAAAAAATGATGCAGCCAGACCTCAATCTCCTCAACTCCATGCCATCCAGCCTGAGAGCCAGACTGGCATGGAGAACAAAGAGAAAAGAGACCTAAGTCAGTCCACTACCCAGATGGACCTGAAGTACCCTAAGAGCCTCAGAACCAGCTCTCTTTTATAGAAAATGAGACAGTGGTCATAACTGCTTTGCTTATATGTTGCAGAGGTGGTGAAAAAGATCCAGTAAGATAATGGGGGTAAGAAAATGGCTAAATAAGGCAACATTTCCCTTTCTCCTTCTAGAAATCATACCAAAGCCTTAAAGAGATTAGAAAAACAAACAAAACTACAAACTCAGTTCTTAACAGAGCCAGGGGAAACATACAATCCATAAACTTCACAGTATGTTTTTAAGTTTTCCAGAAGCAGCTAAGACAGGGCAGGAGTAGTGAGTGGGCACAGCGGTGGTAAATCTCAGAAAGCATCAGCAAAAATATACTTCCTGGGGATGAGGGCTTGCATTGAGGTGAAAGTTATCTTTCTTATTTATAAAAATGAGTGTGGGAACTTGGGTGACTAGTGTCAGCAACAGTAGCTCTCCTGAATCTGGTTTAGTTCAGAAAACAGAGATGTACTAAAGAATTATAGAGAGAAGACATACTTGTAGGAAGCAGTCTGTATCTGCGGCAGCAGAGAAGAGAACCTTTTCATCATGAAGGCCGGGGAGCCAGGCACAGTGGCGTACTCCTGTAATCCCACCTACTTGGGAGACTGAAGTGGGAGGATGGTTTGAGCCCAGTCTGGGGAATGTAGTGAAACCATGTCTCAAAATAAAAGGAAAAAAATTAGCTACCCTAATTCTTCACCATATTCACAGAGACAATCAGCAAATAGCTGACCCAGGAACACAGCCCTTTTAATTATCCAATTATAAAAAAGTGTAAAATCCTCGATACAAAAATATTATAATAAATGATGCAGAAAAATCTACCAACAGATGAAGGAATGTTAACACAAAGTGGATGAAAATTGTATCCAAATCATGTTGGCATGAATTAAAAAAAGAATTGCTGGGCATGGTGGCTCATACCTATAATCTCAACACTTTGAGAGGCCAAGGTGGGAGGATCACTTGAGGCCAGGAGTTTGAGACCAGTCTGAGCAACGTAATGAGACCCCCATCTCTATAAAAAATTATAAAAATTAATAAAAAACTTAAAAAATCCCCAGATACTTGGGATGCTGTGGCAAGATGACTGTTGGACCCTAAGAGTTTGAGGTTGCTGTGAGCTATGATGCCACAGCACTTTATGAAGGGCAACAGAGTGAGACTCTGTCTCAAAAAAAAAAAAAAGGAAAAATTTGAAACAATAAGGAAACTGAAGAACTCAGAAAGAAGGTGTGTGGCAAAAGGAGGCAAGGAATATGAAGTAGTAGCACTCAGGAAAGACACTCAGAAGGGCAGGGGAAAACCCTCAGAAATTAAGACAAAATTGGAAGGAAATTGACCCTGCAGAAAATACAGTGAGGAACATAGTTGAGAGAAATGAGAAAAGAGGGGGAAAAAGGAGACAGAAGTAAAGAAAGATAAGAAAGAAAATGATAGATAAAGGAGACAGGCAAAGGAGAGCCAAAATATGCATAATTGGAGTCCTCAAAAAAAAAAAAAAAGAAATGCAAAATAATTATAAATAGATAGTGCTATAGACTGGACTGAATGGTGTCCCTCCAAAACCCATATATTGAAACCCTGCTCCCCCAATTGGACTATACTTGGTGACAGGTCTTTTAGAAGGTAATTCAGGTTAAATAAAGTCATAAGGGTGGAGTCCTAATCCAACAGGATTTGTGGCCTTATCAGAAGAGGAAGAGGAAAGGGATTTTCTGATTGGATCACAAAGCAGAACCTGATTTGATGTTGTATATGAGAGACTAAGAGACTGAGAAAAAAAATCAAATGTGAAAGGGGGAGAGGCAAAAAATGTCAGGCAAATGCAAACAAAATGAAAGGAGGAATTGTTGTCTTCCCTCACTGGAATTAGAGCAAGAAAGCATTAAAAAAGACAAAGGAGAGTTCTTTATACCATTAAGACTAACTTGTCATTGAAAATATAAAGATTGAGGCCAGGCAAGGTGGCTCACACCTGTAATCCTATCACTCTGGGAGGCTGAGGTGGGTGGATTGTCTGAGCTCAAGGGTTTGAGACCAGCCTGAGTCACAGTGAGACCTCCTCTCTAAAAATAGCTGGGTGTTGTGGTGGGCACCTATAGTCCCAGCTACTCAGGAGGCTGAGGCAAGAGAATCACTTAAACCCAAGAGTTTAAGGTTGATGTGAGCTGTGATGCCATAGCACTCTACCCAGGGTGGCAAAGTAAGACTCTGTCTAAAAAAAAAAAAAAATATACAAATATTCTTATTTGTCACTATCCAATTTTCTTAACAACTATGTCAGCATTAAATTTCAAAAAATTATTTTTTTCTAACTATGTACTTCGTGCATACTGTGATCTCCCCCATTAATAATGATATAGTACATACATGTTTTATTATACATAAAGCACATATATGTATAATCGTGCATTAAACTATTAGCCCCATGCTTATAAGCAAGTACATAATATTATTTATCGTACATAGTACATTAAATCCATAATCGTACATAGCACATCCAAGTCAAATCATTTCTCGAACCCATGCATATCACCTCCACTAGTCAACTCGCTTAACTACCATGCCACGTGAAACCAACAACCCGCTAGACAGGTATCCCTCTTCTCGCTCCGGGCCCATCAAACTTGGGGGTGACTAACGTGAAACTATACCTGGCATCTGGTTCTTACTTCAGGGCCATGAAACTAAGATCGCCCACACTTTCCCCTTAAATAAGACATCTCGATGGATTAATTACTAATCAGCCCATGCCTAACATAACTGTGCTGTCATGCCTCTGGTATTTTTTAATTTTCGGGTATGCTTGGACTCACCATCGGCCTCCCGGCCTGCGCCCAGACCATTTATTGTAGCCGAACCCAACGTGTACCTCCTCCACCCCCATAATAGATCAATAAGGTCATTTCAGTCCATGCTGCAAGGACATAGGTCTAGTAAGTTCATTCAACTAAGTCTTACATACAAGTTCATCCATGGGGTATATTAATTCATGTTTCGAGGACTTGTATATATATATATATAACATTGTGAACTAAGTAACACAGCTACAAATAGTTACAGGACAAAAAGACTTTATGTCACTATTCTCAGCCCTTGAAAAATTGAGAGGACAAGTAGAAGGTCAAAATGACACCATGAATATCCACAAACACTGGCCACCTATTAGGTTACAAAGAATGCCTCAGCCTCAGCACCCATAGCACAGTGGTTATGGCGCCAGCCACATACACCGAAGGTGGAGGGTTCAAACCTGGCCTGGGCCAGCTAAAACAACAATGACAGCTGCAATCAAAAATAGCCGGCTGTGGTGGCAGGCACCTGTAGTCCCAGCTACTTGGGAGGCTGAGGCAAGGGAATCGCTTAAGCACAAAAGTTTGAGGTTGCTGTGAGCTGTGATGCCACGGCACTCTACCAAGGGTGACATAGTGAGACTCTGTCTCAAAAAAAAAAAAAAAAAAGAACACCTCAATCATTTTTTTTTAAAGCATAATAAAAGTTCATTGATAGTCTCAGATCATAATGCAATGGGCCAGTTTGGCTCCCCTCTTCCCTTCCCCCACAGAGGGCAGGGGCTCCCAGACCCCCTTCACCAGGCGTCAGCTCCTAGGGCTGTTCTATATGCACATTCACCTTAAACTGCTTTGATGAATGTGAATTAAAAAAAAAAAAAATCAGAAAACCTTCAGGCGGCTGTTCAGCCATGCTCACGGCTCACAGCTCCAGATTCTGACACATGGACCATCATGTAGCCCAAACGTCTGTGTGTCCTGAGTTTTCACAGCAGGCTGAAGTAAAAGCTTAGGTTCTAGAGCCAGACCCTTAAAAGCTCTGTGGCCTCAGGCAAGTTGCTTAAACTCTCTGTGCCTCAGTTTTCCCATCCTTACTGGTTTGAGGATGAAAAGAGTTAATATTTGGAAGTATTGGCTCAGTGCCTGCAGCTCAGTGTTTAGGGTGCCGGCCACATACACCAGGGCTTGCAGGTTCGAACTCCTCCGTGGCCTGCTAAAAAAAAAACAACAACGACAACTATAACAAAAAAATAGCCAGGTGTTGTGTCGGGCACCTGTAGTCCCAGCTACTTGGGAGGCTGAGTCAAGAGCATCACTTAAACCCAAGAGATTGAGGTTGCTGTGAGCTGTGACACCATGGCACTCTACTAAGGGAGACATAGTGAGACTCTGTCTCAAAATATATATATATATTTGGAAGTATTGGAAACCTCAGATAAATGTGGGTGGTTGGCATTCACAGCCTTGTAATCTTCCTCCACTGGTAACAGACACACAGAAGGCAAAATGGAAAGTATTCTATAACTGTTTCCTGGCTTCATGGACGTGCAACCTAAGTACTTACTGACCCTGATCCTAACCCTGACTCTAACTCCCATAGGGACCCATGCCCGGAATGGCCTTATATTTGGCTTAATTTTCTGTTCTCACCACCCTAAAATTCTTAAATTTTGAACAAGGGGACCCACAATTTTACTTTGCACAAGGTTTCACAAATTACATAGCTGGTCCTGGCACCAATAATATCTCCATTTTCTAGGTGGGGAAACTGAAGCTCAGAGAGGGGAAGCAAGTAGCCTAAGGTCACACAGCAAGAAAGGTGTGGCACATACCAGGAATCAAATTCTGATTCTAAGGCCAGTTCCTAACATGGCACTTTACAGTTTACACAGTACTGGCTTACACTCTAGTGCATATAATTTGACTCTCACACTAACTTTAGAAGCAGAAATTGTCACCCTGGCACGAGAGTACTTGGGTTTGTTCGAGCCACATAAACCAACTCTGGCTAATTTAAGAGTAAAAAAAGGTTGGGAGGTGGGGTATTGAAAGGAAAAGTTGACCAGCTGGGATTTGGAAAGGATAGGAACGGAGGCTCCAGGGACATGGAGAGCAGGAGCCAGGGGTGGGGGAAGCAGGAACCAGAAGGCCAGGTCTTTAGGGCTCCAACTATCTTATAATGATCTCTCCTTAAAGCGCCCATTCTGCCAAGAGAAAGTCGGATTGGCTGAGTTTGGGTCATGTGCCCAGCCCGATGCCTTGATGGACGGCCAAACAAGGTAGGAAGGATGATTCCCTGAAAGAGGATCAGAAAGTGGGGTAGAAGTGTTGAAAAGAGGGCAAAAATGGCTATGTGCCCATTTTACAGATCAGGAAAGGGAAGCCCAGACAGAAATTGGAAAGGCCACAGAGCCGGGGATGGTGGAGTCTGGGTTCCAACCAGAGGTCCCGGCTGCCTTTCCCCTTCTGGGACTCTAGGTTGGAAGAACAGGAGGGCATTGTTCTCCCTGGAGGAATGAATGGCTGCTGTGGATACGCCAGGGCCCAGATGAGGTCTCCCTGGGGCACAGGAAACAGCCTCAGACTAAACTGCATTCAGGGGTCAAAGGCTCCTCCCCACTCTCCCCCTCCAGTGAACAGACGCCCCCTCAGAGCCAGCCTCACCCCTCAGCTCCAGCCCTGTGGTTTTGAAAAGGAGCTGGAGGGAAAAGGCTTATTTTTCCTCTATGCATTTTTCTGACATGTTAGACACTGTGTGGACCAAGTATGTCCAGGCCTGGAAACAGCCCAAGCATGGCTAGCTAGTAAGTCCTGGAATGCTCCTTTCTGCACATAAAATTTAAGATCCTGTTTACATAGATAGGTGGTGCACTGGGGTTGTGGATTTCCTTACGCTGATCCCAGATATGCAAAGAAAAATGAGGCCCTCATAGTTCCCATAGAGGTCACTCAGAGCCATGATTAGAGATTCTGGAGCCAGCTGGCCTGGGTTTAAATCTCAGCTCTGCCACCGTGTGGCCTCAGGCGAGTCACTTAACCTCTCCAGGCCTCAGTTTCCTTTGAGCGGATACATGTAGACAAGCGTCTGGCACATAATACCACAAAGGTCTTGGCTGCTGCTAGTAGGCCCTGGTCTGGGCTTGGTCATGAGCCTTCCCAGGGAAGAAATTTGAAGCCTTGAGCCAGGCTACTAATTTAAATTGTCTGTTCAGGTCAAACAGGCTTCACTTGGGTGTTTTAGAGACAAGTTCAGTCCCTCAATTTCCCTGCCTCTCTGCTCCTCTCCAAGAAAACCTCTGTCTGGACCCCATCTTGGTCACAGGGAAACTGAGCTCCAAGGAGCAAGGCCAAGGTTAGTAAGTGCCATTTCGTGAATGCTCCCTTTGCACTAAGCTTTCTAGGTGCACAAGCTCCTTGAATCTTCCTAACAGGTGAAAAGAATCATGGCTCCCTTAACCAATATTGTATCAGCTTGCAAGCAATGGAGGCACCATTAGACCCCAGGATGTCCACCTCCAAAGCCTGGTTCTCTGCTCCTGTTAACTGTGCGCTCCCATGCCCAGTAAAGAGACAAGATTCACAGGCTTTTAAGTTGACCCATGTCACTTAAACGCTAGAGGAAAAACTCCCTCTCTACCTCATCAACCATCTGAAGCAAAGTCCAGATATGGAATCCTGGCTTCAGGAAACTAGTGAAAAATGGCTTCAGGTATAGCAGGATCTAGGGGCTCCAAGGACGTTGTCAAGACTCATTTCTCTCCATTTCTCAACAATGTTTTCCTCTGTTTTGTCTTCCCGTCAGGCAGCCTCTCCCTATGTTTTGTCAGGATGGCCTGTGGCAGCACTTACACTCTGACAGCTTAGCAATGCAACCAAGAAGGAGACTGTCTTGGTCAATAGTCTTAGTGAAAGTCTGGCACTGACTCAGGTTGGCCTTGTTCAGTAAGATCAAATCCTTTAACATGATGATTTTCTTAGTCAGGCCTAGACTCCTGCCTACTTCTAGAGCTGGAGATGGAGAGTGGAGAAGTTTTACCCTGTCAATGCCCTAATTAACAGCCTCCCTGCATCCATGTCTTTTGTAATGTGAGTTTATTTCCACATGATCTGAATCTGTGCTGGTCCAGAGACCAGCTCTGGCCAATGGAATACAAGGGAAGCAATGCTGAGCCTGTCCCCAGCCTCAGCCCCACAGTTTCTCCCTTCTCTCTTAGAACTCTAGATAGCCTCCATGAAAACAAGCCTGGGCCAGCCTGCTGCAGGAGGAAAACACATGAAAGAGAGCCCAGTCCTCCAGCAGACTGTCCTAGACTAGTCAACAGCCAACTGACCTCCCAACATGTGAGCAAGCCCAGCCAAGATTAGCATAGCTGCCTACCAAACCTAAAGCTGACCACAGATACATGACCAGTTGGGACCAAACCTGCCCAGTGAATCCAGTGACTTGTAAGCAATAGTAAATGTAAGCAAACCATTGAGTTTTAGGTCAATTTGTTATGCAGCAACAGCTGACTGATACAGCGGTCAGTCTACTAAAACCATATGGACTGAGTAGGGAAGGGGAGCTTTCTAAAATAAGAGATGGATTCTGTTACCATAGGGCAGAAGAAACCTTGAGGATGTATTGCTAGATGATTATCATCCCCTTTTTGCAAGTAGGGAAACTGAAGCTCAGAGGGTTTCCTCAGCTGGTAAGTGAGAAAAAAATGAATTTGAATCTTGGTCTATCCTACCAAGTCACATAGGAAACTAAAACTATTTAGGGGTGTCTGCCCTGCAGCCTATGAGTTGCTTGCCAATTTTGAGAGGACAGTTTTTGCTCATCTGTGGTGTCAGATATCATAAAAAAATATATGCACGGAATTTATTTATTTATTTATTTTGCTAGTCAGCTTTCATTAGTGCTTGTGTATTTACTACATAGCCCTAGACAGCTTTCATTCTTTCAATGTCTGGCAAAGAAGAAAAAAGTTTGGACACCCCTGTATTAAGTGATCAACCCTGATTTAATAGAGCGCAAATGCAGATGCCACTATGCACCTGAGAGTAATCAATCATGATGATTGAATAATGACTTTAGCTGAGTTTCCTGGCAGCTAAAGTGAAAAGGGAAATGTGTTGGGTTGCATCAACCTGGTTATTTCTTATTTTAAAAAGGTAAAAGAAGATAAATACAAGTTTGTCTGGAGCCACAAATGTTTTCCTGATCTAGACTTCAAAGAAGATGGCAGCAAGGGCTCCTGACATAAGGAATCTAACAGAAAAAATGGCTGTTGAGGCAGGTGCTGCTCATTTAATTCCCCATAAAAGTTGAAGATAGACTGTGAACACAGGTATTTCAGGGAGGCATTCATATAATGAGATCTTTTTTCTTTTATTTTCCTTTTTTTCCTCCTTTTTTTTTAGGAACTTAGAAGTTTACTTCTATCTCTAGTATTACAATGTAGAGATCACTGGCTCAGGATTAGTGAGGTGGTTCAGCCATTCCCAACATGCCACCTAAACCTCTGGGGGCAAGGTGGTTGCTCTAGCTCCTGCCTTCAGACATGCCTCCCAGCCTACAGAAAATGAAAAAAGCAAGAATTTGTTTTTAAGTAATCTTATCTACCTTCACTAGGACTAACAGAGGCTAAAGGATTGGAGTAAAACACAACTTATTGAAAGACCACTAGAGTTCAAATCCTGGCATGACCATTTACCAGTTGTCTTAGTTTCCTATCATAACAAATTGGCACAAAATTGGTGCCTTAAAACAATAGAAATTTGGGTGGCACCTATGGCTCAGTGGGGAGGGCACCAGCCTACTGAGGGTGGCGGGTTCAAACCCAGCCCTGGCCAAACTGCAACAAAAAAATAGCCAGGCATGTGGCGACACCTGTAGTCCCAGCTGCTTGGGAGGCTGAGGCAAGAGAATCGCCTAAGCCCAGGAGTTGGAGGTTTCTATGAGCTGTGATGCCGCGGCACTCTACCCAAGGCAATAAAATGGGACTCTGTCTCTACCAAAAAAAAAAAAAAAATAGAAATTTATTTGCTCACAGTTCTGTAGACCAGAAGGTTAACACCAGTTACACTGGGCTGAAATCAAGACGGCAGCAGGGCCACACTCCCTCAGGAGGCTCCAGAGGAGAAATCGCTCCTGCCTCTTCCAGCCTAGTGGCTGCCAGCATTCCTTTGCTTATAGCTGCATCACTGCAATCTCTGCCTTGGTCATCACATAGCTTCCCTTTCCTCTGTGTCTGTCTACTTCTACTATCCCTGGGCCTTCCTCTTACAATGATACATAGATGCTATTTAGAGCCCATCTGGACAGTCCAGGATAATCTCCTAATCACAAAACCTTAATTTAATCACACTTGCAAAGATTTTGCCATATAAGATAGCATTTGCAGGTTCCAGGGATTAGGACCAGAAATCCTACAGGCCCAACATTCTGCCCATTATGCCAGCTGTGTGACCTTGAGTGAGCGTCTTAACCTCACTGTGCCTTCAGTTTCTTCATCTGTAAAATGACAGCAGCCACATTGTTGGGTTATTGTGAACATTAAATAAATAATCACATAAAGCACTTAGAATAGTGACCAGCACATGTTAAGAACTTTGTAAAGGTCAACCTTTAATAGGATCAAGAGTCTTGGTCAACTAACATCCCCACAAGGACAGAGCCCTTCTCTGTCCTATTTATTCATCCCTCTCTTTCCAGCACCTGCCACAGGGATTTGGACATAGTAGGTGCTCAGTAAGTATTTAATGTACACATACCATTTCGTGGCTGTGTGGCTTTGGGCAAGTTTTTTCTTCTCTCTGGTTCTCAGTTTCCTTCTCCCTTCATAAGGAGCTGCTACAAGGGAAAGTCCATTCCTCTTTCTGGAAGGGTGTGTCCCTGTCAGGGGGTATGGGGCCCAGGGGTCGGGAGCCGGCCACAGCTATTCTGTCTCTGAGTCACCAAATTTCTCAACTTGAAGCCAAGTGTCTAAATATTATGAGTGAGCCAGTTGGAGATAAGGTAAGGAAATTATTTGGCCAAAGCAACTGCAACCCAGGCCTGGGGCTGGACTTTCCTGGGTCTTCTCAGCAGCATGAGTTAGCACTTAACACCTGCCAGGAACACAGGCCTCTGACGCACAGCCAGCTGGGGCAGCACAGATGTCTGCTCTTACTGTCCCTATTCACAGAGCCAGCATCTAGTAAAATCCTCATACCTTAAGTGGAGAAACTGAGGCTCAAGGAAAGTGAAGGCTGTGTCCTAGGTTATTCTGAGAGACCACAAATCAATAATGCTAGAACTCAGGAGTCTTAATTCCCAGCACCTGAAGGAACCAACCAGGCTAAAGGAGAAGGGAGGCTTGCAAGGTGTTACAGGCAAGGAGTGTGACATGTGCAAATGCCCAGGGGCGGGCGGGGGGTGGGGGCAGACACAAGCTCAAACACTAGAGCAAATGGGAAAAGGGGGACTTTAGACCTGTTACTGCACCTCTCTGAGCCTCGGTTTTGACTCCTCTAAAATGAAGACAAACTTAGTATTTGCTAAGATCCAGGGCCCTCCTGGCCCTCAAAACACAGTGGTAATTAAAGACTGCCTTTTGGTGGCAGAGGGAAGAAAGCGATTGGGAAGAGAAGGTGTGGAGGCAGGGAGGCCAGCAAGAAGACAGCTGCAGGACTCCGGGTGAGCCCTGTGGTTAGGAGAGTGCAGTGCCGGAGGTGTCATTCTTGTGTGCTACATTGTGACAGATGCTCCCTGGAGTCAGTAGAGACTGATCATAAACTCTGCTTTAGCAATCATGGGTTGGGTGTGCCATGCGCCAGGCTCTGTGTTTAGCTGTTCTGAGCTCATTTATCCTCACAACAACCCAACAGCACGGGTATCACTTTGTCCTGCAGTTCTCACCTTTGACACTATTGCATTTGTACAGGAAAAGTCCTTGTTGGTGGAAGGGCGCCATGCCATGTCCTGTGAGACATTTAGCAGGATCCTTGGCCTCTGCGCACCAGGTGCCAGTAGCACCACCCCTTCCTGTTATGACAACCAGAAAAGTCTCCAGACATTGCCACAGGTTTTCCAGGGGCAGAGTCACCCCTAGTTCACAGCAACAGCTTTGTTCTCATTTTGCAGGAAAGGAATTGGAGGCTCAGGGAGCCACAGCTCTCTGCCCATAGTCACCTAGCTGAAAAGTGGTAGGATTTGGACTCAGGGCTGATTCAAAGCCCCGGATGTCAACTTATGCTGCAAAGGAGGTCAGATCTATGTGGTGGCAGAACCATATTGTCTATATGGAAGGAGCTTGAGGACAGTGGTCTGGTCCAAAGGAACAGCTGGAAACACCTGTGAAGCAGATGGGCTGTATTAATGTGGATGACGTGTTTACTGGGAGCGGCTGTGGGACCTATTACAGAGATTACAGGGGAGCCAAATTCATGCCCACCACCAAGACTCCTCTAGGGAAGGACAGCAGGACTGAAGGAGAGAGGACACCAGAGACAGGCAGGACAGGCGGGAAGGACCAAGATGGAGCTGGTAAGAGAAGCTGGGTGAGGTCAGTGAAGCCTGGAACCCCATGGCCAGGAGCCTCCCCAAAACACTCTCTAAGTCCTTCAGCCTAAATATTTATGCTGTGAACTGTCTTTTCCTTCCTGCCTGGGCAGATGGAGGCTTAGAAGTGAGTCCAAGAAATCTGGGGAGAGAGAACCCAGGGAAAGGGGAAGAAGTGAGGTCAGAGGCCAGGAGAAAGTAGTCACAGGCCAGGAATAAACCTCCCTGCCCACAGGTTGGCGTGCAGAGCCTTGCAGTTGCCACCACAGTCATCTCCCGCAGGAAGGCATGGAATTCAAAATGTGTTTTTGTTTTTCTAGCAGACATGTGGAATCAAATTATATGTTTCTCTTGCCCAGTCTTGATCTTTTTAAGCAAGGGAGTTGGAGGTGAGGGGACAATTAAATCAAAAAATCTGGCCCAGAAAAGAAACCATTTTCTAGACCCTAAAATACTTTGTTTACACAGGTGGCTATTGTGAAAGGCCTAACTCTGATCCTATAACAAAGGTGGACGTATGGACAGAGGCAGAGCCTGGGTGAGGGAGTTATCCTAGCCAAGACCCTGCCAGGCTAAGCCACGGGGTCTCCGCTCTCCACTAAAAAGGACAGGCTCCCTCTGCTGGGTTCTTCCCCCGGGGTGACCCATAGCAATAAGGGCCCTCTTGCTGTCACATAGCTTTACTGCAGAGAATGTCCTTTCAGAGATTGAAGCAACACCTCTAACCCCTAGCTTATGTGCAATGAGCCCAGAGCTTGCAAATCTTTGTGGGAGAATTGCGTGGAGCCTTGAGGAAATGGTGTTTATTACAGAAATATGTGCCTGTTAGCCATCACTTGAATTGTGTGTGACATAGCCAGTCCTGTGTGTGACATAGCCAGTCCTGTGTGTGACATAGCCAGTCCTGTGTGTGACATAGCCAGTCCTGTGTGTGTGCCCGGATGTGCACACACACTTGCCTGTTGTGTTTGCTCTTCCTTTTGCTCCTTTGTTGTTGTTTTTTTTTTTTTAAGTCATATATACATAGACTATGAATACATTTATGCCTTTATGGGATTCAATGTGTTGATTGTTTATACAAATTGGAGTGCTTACATCCTAATTAACATAGCTTTTACCTCTGTTTGATCTTGCAATTCCTCTACCAGGTGTATATCCAAAAGACCAAAAATTACTTGCTCCTTTGGTCTATTACCAAGGTGGAAAGTGTTGGAAGGTGTTTGAGAGAGACGTGAAAACAGAGAGAAAACAGAGAGAAATCAGTCCACTCTTCTCCCTTAAAAGGATAAAAGTGTGTCTCTGGATGTTTTTAAGCTGAAACCCATTCTTCTCAACCTTTAATCACCTGGGCAGATTCTGGACTCAGCATGGTGGCTCACACCTATCATCCCAGCATTCTGGGAGGCCAAAGCGGGAAGGTCACTTGAGGCCAACAGTTCAAGGGTAGCCTGGGAGACTCCAGCTATACAAAACGTTTTTGTTTTTTTTTCTTTAGACTGGCATGGTAGGGCATGCCTGTAATCCCAGCTGCTCAGGAGGCTGAGGCAGGATGATCGCTTGAGCTCAGGAGTTCAAGGCTGCAGTGGGCTCTGATCCTGCCTCTGAGGTTTTCCAGTACACACCCAGGCATTGCTGCTGCTGGTCTGGGGACCACATGTGGTGTGATGAGGCCCCAGCACATAGTTGATGCTTGAGGTGGTTGCCAGGCCAGGTGGTTACCTCATCTTTGTAGGCCGAGTGGGCTGTGTGTGCCTGGCTCCTGCTGTTCCTGCCCTTCCCTCCCTCTGCCAAGTCTCCCCCTGATCTCCTTGGCTTCTCACAGAGGGCGCCTCCTCCCGAGATGTTAGCTCCACTCAAGGATTCAGGGAACATCTGGGCTGGACAGATCGTTGAGATAATCTCATTCAACTGTCTTCGGAGTTTCCAGGTATTTTCATGGCAAGAGCTAAAAACTGAACTCAGCACACACATTTATACAGACTTGTAGAAAATAAAGGTTTTATTTTTTGGTGTGCTTTTAAATATAAATGGTATCACATTGTCTGCATCATTCTGTACTTGGCTTTTCTCTTAATAATAAATCTTGGAGATTTTTTAGGTCCATGCAGGAGAACCTCCCCATTCTTGCTAACAGTAGCACAACATTCCAGAGTGTGACCTAACACCAGTCTTGGTACCACCGAGGATGCCAAAACCTGCATGCACATTGAAAGGAAAGAAAAGTCTGTATTAAAATTGTGATACTATGGCTCAGCACCTGTGGCTCAAGCCGCTAAGGCACCAGCCACATACATCTGAGCTGGCGGGTTCGAATCCAGCCCGGGCCCGCCAAACAACAATGACAGCTGCAACCAAAAAATAGCCGGGCGTTGTGGCAGGCGCCTGTAGTCCTAGCTACTTGGGAGGTGGAGGCAGGAGAATCACTTGAGCCCAGCAGTTGGAGGTCACTGTGAGCTGTGATGCTACAGCACTCTACTCAGGGTAACAGCTTGAGGCTCTGTCTCAAAAAATAATAATAATAAAATAAAAAATAAAATTATGATACTCAAGTCATGTTTGACTTCTATAATTATAAGAGGTCCTCAAATGTAACGTGTGTCCATCTTTTGTTGTCGGTATATATTGAGTGTCACATAATTTTAATACAGTTTTCTCATTTCTTAAAATGTGTATACATTTTTTTGGCTCCCTTTATATTTACATTTGGGGCAGGATAATTCTCTATTGTGGGGGCGGTCCTAGACATGGCAGCAGTACCACCCCCTAGATGTGACCAGACATTGCCTGCATGTGCTGTGGGGGCAAAATCACCCCAGGAGAGAACCTTGGGAATAAGCTCTGGAAGGGAAATTTCAAAGAGGTGAGATGATTTACCTCTGGGGGCCATAGGGAAGGATTGGAATGGGGAGAGGTTTTTCATTCATTCATTCATTCATTCATCATTCATTCATTCATTCACTTCACATATACTTATTAAACACCTATTAAGTGCCAGACACTGTCCTAGGTGCTAGGGATGTGGCAGGGGAGACATTCTCCTGGGGGAGACGGAAAAGAAACAAACAAGACAGACATGGCTGGACGGTGGCTCACACCTGTGATCCTAGTACCTCGGGAGGTTGAGGTCCCTGGATCACCAGCCTTGAGCAAGAGCAAGACCCCGTCTCTAAAAATAGCTGGGCATCGTAGGAGGTGCCTATAGTCCCGGCTACTTGGAAGGCTTAGGCAAGGGGATTGCTTTAGTCCAGGAATTTGAGGTGGCTGTGAGCTATGATGATGCCATGTCACCCAGGGTGACAGAGTGAGACTCTCTCTCCACCAAAAAAAAAAATGCAAACAAGACAGACATCAGTACATAAGGCACACTAAGAGCTCCAGAGAAAAATAGGGCAAGAGGAGGGATGAGGGAATGCTGGGACTGAGTGGGGACTTTGCAGCCCTCAATTGAGATGTTTAAATTTCTTAGAAGGAGGATATATCTGTGAATTATTTGGGTAGTTTTAAAATTCTTTAAAGACTGTGGCCAGACACGGTGCCTAGCACTCTTAGAGGCCAAGGTAGGTAGATTGCAGGAGTGCAGGAGTTTGAGACCAGCCTGAGCAAAGCAAGACCCTGTCTCTACTAAAAAAAAATTGAAAAACTAGCAGGGTGTCATGGCAGGCACCTGTAGTCTCAGCTACTGGGGAGGCTGAGGCAAGGGGATCAGGCACATGGAGAACTTCAGCCATGACCTGTGATGTGCTGGGAAGGCTTGCTGTTTGCTCAGAACTGCCGAGAAGCCAGCTCCTTCCTGCCAGAAGACTCGGCTCTGTGCCTCCAGGCATGACTCCCACCCCTTCCTTTGCCCCCTCCCTCCTCCTTTCCTCCTCCTCAAACATTTGCCCCTGTTACCCCCAGCCAGGGGCCAGAAGACTACACACCAACCCCAGCCACTGGTGGGGGCAGAGTCAGTAGTGGGTTCAAATCCCACGCACTGCTGCTTTTCACCTCCTCAGTACCCCACATCGCCCAGTTCTTTGATCACTCACCAGTCCTCCAGGGAATGGATAAGCTATAGTTTGTTTGCCTCTCATCTCTGCCCAGCAAAAAGCCATTCCAATTACAGCCCACTGAGTGAGCTCCAGCTGTGTCATAATTCATTTCATCCTGACACCCACACCCCTGTAAGACGTTCATATTGTCTCCATTTTACAGATTTGGAGGCTGAGGCACAAAGATTAAGTCCCATGCCCAAGGTCACATGGAGGGTGGACAGCAGGCACCCTGGCAGGCAGCCTGGCCACTGAGCCACATGTGCCCCTAGACTAGGGGAAACTCAGCCACAAGGAGCCACCCTCTCCTGGGAGAGGGTGAAAGGAGTCTACACTGGCTGTGGCCTCAAATACTTGTTCCTTAGGAAGCAGCTCTAACAGCACCACCTGGGTCACATCTGTAACTTTCTGGCCAGCTCAGGTTTCACTACACGATCATTTACTGATCACTGGGCTCCAGATCAGATCCTGTCTGTCTGGGTAGGAGCCCTGCCTGGCACTGGGCACAGAGTCACAATTTGGCCAAAGACCTTTTGGATCAATCGCCAGTTGTCAGTGTGGGTAGGAGCCCTACCTGGCACTGGGCACAGAGTCACAATTTGACCAAAGACCCTTCAGATCAACCGCCAGTTGTCAGTGTGGCTAAGATACAGCCCTTGCCACTGTGTGACCCTGGCAGGTCTCGTCCCTTCCACCATCTGTGAGACAGGCTTCGTCTCTCAGGTGTCACACATATGAAACATGTGAGGATTTCTACTGAACGGATGAATGGGTGAAATCCATTCACCCTTCTAAAGGAAGGGGCTTTAGAGCCCGGGATTGCAAACTCACATACCCCATGAGCCAGGCAGGAGTCAGAAATGACTGAGCAGGGTGGGGCCCATGGTGGTCACTACTCAGCTCCGATCACTAGCACTGCCAGATCTTCCAATGGCTGAAAGAGAAGCCAGAAATGTAGACTCTTACAAAAGGTTTCCCAATTTTTAAATGTTGGCAACTAATTTAAAACATTTAAGCATATCTGTGGGTAGGATGTGGCTGCAGGCTGGTCGTTTGAGACTCCTGATTAATCTAAATGTGGGTGGCACTCATGGGAAGACTGAAGCCCAGAGAGGGCAAGCCACCAGCCCCAGGACACAGAGCATGGGGAATGGAAAGAAAAAAGTGGCCTTGCTCCTGCAGCCACCATCTCAGGGCCCAGGCTGGTCCCTGATCCTGGAAGAGGCAACTCAGCCTTCTCCTCCAGGCCTGGCCCTTCCACGGTAACAGGGCACAATATCTCATCCCAGGTTCACTGCAGCCTCCTACCCTTCCTGGGCCAGGCCGTATCAGGCACTGAGATGGAGAGAATAATTCCAGGTGACAGCTGGTCTAGGAGGCGAGAGCTTAAGGGAGGAAGTGGCAGACACGTGACTTTTTCCTTTGGTGACTTTTGACACGACTTCAGCAGACCTGGGTAAAAAAAAAGGAAGAGAGGGTCAAGCCCTGCTTCTGGAGAAACGTGCTCTGCCACTGAGGCTGGACCTCTGGCTCAGCATGGGAAGCTCTTAGCAACTTGGAATGTGTCTCTGAGCAGCTCCCATGTCCCAGGCCCTTCTCACGGGAGCTCATCTGAGCCACTCACAAACTCCCGGCCACCCCTCCCTCTGTTACCCCACCCTGCTCACTCTGCCCAGGCACATGGGACCCAGCTCTGCCTCAGACACACCAGCCCTGTCCCCACCTCAGGGCCTTTGCACTTGCTATTCACCCCACCCACTGCATTTCCCCATTGTGCCTATGGCTCGTGCAATCACCTCTTTGGGCCTCTGCTTAAGGTGACTTTCTCAGCAAAGTCCTCCCTGCCCATTCACCCCATTTCAACTGCAAACCAAGGCTGGGCACAGTGGCTCACACCTGTAATCCTAGCAGTTAAGGAAGTCAAGACAGGCGGATTGCATAAGCTCAGGAGTTCAAGACCAGCCCGAGCAAAAGCAAGATCTCGTCTTTAATGGGTACGGGCGATTGCACTAATGTACACAGCTATGATTTAACAATAAAAAAAAATTAAAAAATTAAAAAAAAAAAAAAAGATCTCGTCTTTAAAAATAGCCAGGTGTTGTGGTGGGCACCTGTAGTCCCGGCTACTCGGGAGGCTGAGGCAGGAGGATTGCTTGAGACCAAGAGTTTGAGGTACTGTGAGCTATGATGCCAGGCACTCTATCAAGGGCAACAAAGTGAAACTCTGTCTCAATTAAAAAAAAACAAAAAACTGCAAACCATACCCGACATCCCCTTCCTCTATCCAGCTTCCTTTTTGCCCACAGCACACTCATCTGACATGGTGAATGTCATACTTGTTTGTGTATTAGTTTCCTGTTGCTGTATAAAAACTCACTGCAAACTTGGTAGCTGAAAACAACACAAATGTATTGCCTTACAGATCTGGAGGTGAGAAGTCCCAAACAGGTCTCCCTAGCTAAAATCGAGACGTGGGCAGGGCAGTTTCCCTTTCTAGAGGCCCAAAGGGAGCATCTGTTTCCTTGCCTTTCCCAGCTCCCCAAGGCTGCCTGCATTCCCTAGCTCGTGGCTCCATCCTCTGGCTTCAAAGCCAGCACAGGTGAGTCCTGTCTTTCTTAGGCTACATCCCTCAGACTCTGGCACTCTCGCTTCCCTCCTGCACTTAGTAGGGCCCTTGTGATTATGTCAGGCCCACCTACTTAATCCAGGGTGGTCTCCCAGCTCTAGATTGGCTGCTTAGTGACCTCAACCCCCCTTTGCCATGTGACCTAGCATATGTGCAGGTCCAAGGGTAAGGGCACCCAGGACGGCCCATGATTTACTGCTTCATGCCCGGTGGCTGGCACGTAGTGGGTGCTCAGTATCTGGTGACTATCTGGGTGGAGGAGTAGAAGGTGACTCAAGGAGGACTCAGTCTGAGTCCTCCCTGATGAAGAGGCAGAGAGACCTGACATGCTAGAGAGCCGCAGAGAGACCTGACATGCTAGAGAGCCACAATAGGCCCTAGGCCTTCCCCATCTGCCACTATCCTGTGCCCACACAGAGGAGTGGGCCTGGCTGTTTGCATCCTCATCCCTTAATCTTGGCACTTTCGATTTCTCCGAAAGGCCATGGGCCATGTGTGAGAGCCCCAGAGAAAAGGCCTAAAGCCTGGACAGCTTCAAAGGGGATTGTCCTAGCCCCAAGCCTCCCCTCTGAGTGACCCCCACAACCCTCACAAACTCTACTCCCCAGGCTGGGCCAGTGGTCCATGCAGACAGCTGCCCGGCCTGGCCCTTCCACAGCGGACCTGTCTGCTGGGCCTGCAGGCTCCAGGGTGAGTCACGGAGCAGCTGGGGCCCCCTCCAGTCCTGTGTGTCTTCCCTGCTTCAAAAGAGACTGGCTCAGGGATCAGGTTTCTCATGGCTGAAAAATGTTCTAGCCCAAAGGGTATGAGCAAACAGCCTGCTGAGAAGGAAACAGAAATATTAAATTACTGGCTTTTCAGCATGAGGAGAGATACTGGGCCACACACAGCGATAGGCAGAGGCCTGAGAAATAGGACGCAGGTGAAGGACATGAGGAACAGAGGAGAACATTTCTGTGAATTAAAATCTACCCTCATGGGCAGCACCTGTGGCTCAGGGATTAGGGTGCCGGTCCCATATGTCCAGGGTGGCAGGTTCAGGCCCAGCCCAGCCTAAACTGCAAAAAAAAAAAAAAAAAAAAAAAGAAAAACTACACTCATAAAATAGTACCGTTTGTTCTATAAGAATGCATATACATCCAGGGATATAGGTCATGGGCCTGGGTATCAAGCATGAAAAAGAAAATAAAACAAAATAAGATAAAATAAAACAATGGAGCTTCTGGACACATATCAATGATAACTATGTCTAACTCAACAAAGAAAGGGTACTCCGTTTCACTCTTAATTTAAAAATAGATGTTAACTATACTGAGATGCCTGTTTTCATCTATTAGAGTAACAAAAACCCAAAAAGTAAAAAAAAAAAAAAAACAAAACTGGGTGGCACCTGTGGCTCAGTGGGTAGGGCACGGGCCCCATATACCGAGGCTGGCGGGTTCAAACCCAGCCCCGGCCGAACTGCAACAAAAAAATAGCCAGGTGTTGTGGCAGGCACCTGTAATTGCAGCTACTTGGGAGGCTGAGGCAAGAGAATCGCCTAAGCCCAGGAACTTGAGTTTGCTGTGAGCTGTGTGACGCCATGGCACTGTACCGAGGGTGATAAAGTGAGACTCTGTCTCTACAAAAAAAAAAAAAAAAATTTTTAAAGAATAATTAAAAAAAAACCAGTGTGGACAAAGTTGTGGGTAAACAGGCACCCTCACACATCATTTGTAGGAGAATAAGTTGGCACAACCTCTACAAAGTGCAGTTTGACTACATGGTTGAAAATGTGAAATGCACATGTCTGCCACAAAATGTAACTTCTCCCTACAGAGAGAAAATTAGGACTCAAAAAAGGCAAGGAAGTTTCCAAGGCCACACAGTGGGCGTCTTAGGCAGGACTCCGTGAGATGAAAATGGTAGAACCCCCTGACTCAAATTGGCTTATCCCAAAATGGGATTTATGTCAAATATATCTGATAAAACAGAGATGGATGCGGGCTTCAGGCATGGCTGGATCCAGATGCTTAGACGATGTCTACGGACATATATTCCCTTTGGCTCGCATCTCTCACTCTACACAGGCATCCTCATAACTTGTGTTGCCCCTAGCACAGTGGTTCTCAACCTTCCTAATGCCACAGCCCTTTAATACAGTTCCTGTGGGTTGCAACTCACAGGTTGAGAACCACTGCCCTAGCAGCTCCCAGTTCTCATCCCATCACCTCAGCAAATCCACAGAAAAGGAAGCATCTCTTTCCACATTTCCAAAACAAGGTCTATAACAGTGCTTTAATGCATCTTTAATGAATCTTCTGGGGGCTGTGTTAAAATATAGATTCTGGCTCAGTACTTCTGGGGTGAGGCCTAAGATGCTACAGTTCTAACAAGTTCCCAGACAATACTAATTCTGCTGATCTGTGGACCCTGCCTTGAGAAATGGAGTCTTTGCATAATTAAAAACACATTCTGAGCTTGGTGCCTGTAGCTCAGCGGCTAGGATGCCAGCCACATACACTGGAGCTGGCGGGTTCAAACCCAGCCCAGACCTGCCAAACAACAATGACAATTATAACAAAAAAATACCCAGGCATTGTGGCGGGTGCCTGTAGTCCCAGCTACTTGGGAGGCTGAGGCAAGAGAATTGCTTAAGCCCAGGAGTTTGAGGTTGCTGTGAGCTGTGACACTATAGCTTTCTACTGAGGACGACACAGTGAGACTCTGCCTCCAAAAAAAAAAAAAAAAAAAAAAAAAATCACATTCTGCACACACAAAGCTCTACTGCTATATGCCAAAGATTCTACCCAAACTAACGTACCAACTTTTCACAAGAATGTTAGCAGTGGGTGCTATCATTATCCCATTTCTCTGCAAGGTCCAGATATTTTTCCAATATTGTACCACTGAGAAGCAGCAAAGGTGGGTTTGACCCTAGATGATGGATTCTCTAGATAAAAGAAACAGTCCCTGTTGGTGGCCCTTGAAACTACCTCTAGTTCTTCCCTACTTCAAAAGCACTGTCATGAACAAACCCATAGATGTGTATTTATGAGCAGATACTAGATGTTTGTGAAGTGAAACTTCCAAAAAGATGGGGGCATATTTCTATTATTGTTAGGCACTGTGGGGACAGAGACTGTTCATTTCTCCACATCAGTGCCAGCAAACAGGTATATCACTGTTTTTTTTCTCCACTCTGGTGAGTGAGAGGTGCCATTCCTCACAGCCCAGGGAGGACCTGAACACCAAAGAGAAAGTCATATCCCAGCCCTGGGTGTGCAGCCTCCTTCCTAGAACATGTCATCCAGGGAATGTCCTGTGCCAGCCAACCTCCAGACAACTGGGTGTGGGTGAAAACACATTCCAGTGTCTGGTTTTATCTATCTCATCAGCATCTGCAGTGGAAAGAGAAGGCCTCTGTTATGGGCTAAACTGTGTCCCCTCAAAATCCGTATGTAAGGAAGTCCCAAAGCCCAGCACCTTGCATGGGACTGTATTTGGAGACAGGGTCTTTAAAGAGGTGATTAAGTTAAAAATAGGCTGTTAGAGTGGCCTCCAATCCAATCTGGTGTCCTTAGAAGATGAACAGACACTAGGGGTGTGTGTGCACAGATGAGGGTGGCCATCTGCAAGCCAAAGAGAGAGGCCTCAGTGGAGACCAACCCTGCCACCTGCCACCTTCATGTTGGATGTCCAGCCTTCAGAACTGTGAGAAAATAAATCTGCTCCCTCAGCTGCCTGGCCTGTGATATTTTGCTATTGTAGTTCTAGCAAAAAAGTACAGCCTCTCCACGCCCGTAGCTCAGTGAGTAGGGCGCCAGCCACATACATCAGGACTGGTAGGTTCAAACCCAGCCGGGCCTGCTAAACAACAAAGACAACTACAACAACAAAATAGTCATGTGTTGCAGTGGGCACCTATAGTCCCAGCTACTTGGGAGGCTGAAGCAAGAGAATCACTTAAGCCCAAGAGTTGGAGGTTGCTGGGAGCTGTGATGCCACGGTACTCTACTGAGGGTGACATAATAAGACTCTGACTCGAAAAATAAATAAATAAATAAATAAATAAATAAATAAATAAATAAGGCAGCTGAACAGCCTAGTGACCACACTCAGGTCAAGAAAAATAATTGTGCCTACCACTCCCAGAAACCCCTACAGGAACT
This sequence comes from Loris lydekkerianus, assembly GCA_963574355.1. NCBI lineage: Eukaryota > Metazoa > Chordata > Mammalia > Primates > Lorisidae > Loris > Loris lydekkerianus. The sequence goes on from CAUYPK010144067.1 coordinate 48,355, forward strand.
CTGCCCCTCATTCCCCAAATCACCCCTACCCTAACTTCAACAGCCGTAACATTTACCACTGTTGTATGCATCCCTAGATTTTATATTTCGTCTTGCCCACTTTTAAAAACTTTGATGTCTTTGAAGTCTTTTTAAATTTCTAGTCCTCTTCTATCTGCTGCAGAGCTTGGACCATCTAACCTGGAGAATTCCTTGGGTCTGGGTCACACTGATGGCAGCACCATGGCATTGTGGGACATGTTTTGTCCTTGAGACTTCCAGCACAACGGCAGCTGGATCCTGAGACTGCGTCAGGGACTTCCACACTCCTACCCTTACAGGTTGTGGTGAGGAGTGTCTGACATCAGTGGGCAGCCAGCAAATGCAGCCAGCGAGACTATTCAGAGGTGTCCACGTGGCCTGAACACGTGCAGTCCAAGGGGACTCTGAGTCTCAACAGTCCATCCTGGCTTCTGTCCCTAACTCAGACCCACCCACCCCACTTCGGGAAAGTTCCAGGGCTGCAGCCAGCTTGTCCCAGTGGGAGCTGGCGGCAGAATGGTCTGTAATTTTAGCTGTTCCTCTTCCCTAAAATTATTTCCCATCTGGAAATGGTTTCCCAACCCTGCCCAGGAAAAAGCTGGTGGTGCAGGGAACATTTTTCTGCTAAAAAACAAAAAAATAAATAAATAAAACCAGCCGTCAGACACTGAATCTCTGTAGCCCTGGCTCTGGAGGCCTGGCTGAGTGCCATATGTGTACCCTGCTTTGAGGAGCCTCTGCCAGGGAGGGGCAGGGGGGTGACAAGGAAGAGTCGGGGCTCTGTTCCTAGCGCCCCCATCCCACCCAGACAAGGGGTATGGATGGAGGGCCCAGGCACGCTGAGAAGGATCTGGACTGTATTTGAGTGCCCTGCGCAGCCACCAGGACACTTGAGAGATGTGGGTTGTTCTAGGAAGCTAGGAAATAGCTTTCTTTTTCTTTTTCTTTTTGTAGAGACAGAGTCTCACTTTATCGCCCTCGGTATTTCTTTCTTTCCTTCCTTTTTTTTTTTTTTTGGAGATAGGGTCTTACTATGTCACCCTCGGTAGAGTGCCGTGGCATCACGGCTCACAGCAACCTCAAAGTCTTGGGCTTAAGCGATTCTCTTGTCTCAGCCTCCCAAGTAGCTAGGACTTTAGGCACCCACCACAACATCTGGCTATTTTTTTCTTTTTTGTTGCAGTTGTTGATTAGCTGGCCCAGGTTGGGTTTGAACCTGCCAGCCTCGGTGCATGTGGCCGGTGCCACAACCACTGTGCTATGGGCACCGAGTGAGAGGAAGCCATTTCTATAAGAATTATCTTATAGCTGCTCTGAGTATCTCAAAGGAAAAAACTCCCTACTGCTAACACACACACCCCCACCACCTCATTAACCCTCTGTTATCTCCCTTCTAATGAAGCTCTTATAGCCCTCTGACTCTAGCCTGGGCAAGCATCTGGCAAGAATTTAATGATGGGTGGGTGTGGTAGATCACACCTGCGAACACTTTGGGAGTCCAAGGCAGGAGGATCACTGAGGCCAGGAATTTGAGACCAGCCTGGGTAACATAGTGAGATCCTGTCATCACAAAAAATAAAAAAATTAAGGCCAGGCACGGCGGCTCACAGCTGTAATTCCAGCACTCTGGGAGGCCAAGGTTGGTGGATTGCCTGAGCTCATAGGTTCAAGACCAGCCTGAGCCAGAGAGAGACCTCGTCTCTAAAAATAGCCTAGAGAGTGGTGCCCGTGGCTCAGTGGATAGGGCGCTGGCCACATACACCAAGGCTGGAGGGTTTGAATCCAGCCAGGGCCTACTAAACAACAATAGCAACAACAACAACAAAAATAGCTGGGCGTTGTGACAGAAGCCTGTAGTCCCAGTTACTTAGGCAGCTGAAGCGAGAGAATTGCTTAAGCCCAAGAGTTTGAGGTTACTGTGAGCTAGATGCCACAGCACTTTACCCAGGGCAGCAGCTTGAGACTCTGAAAAAAAATTTAATAAAAAAATTTTAAATAGCCGGGTGTTGTTGCACCTGTAGTCCCAGCTACTCAGGAAGCTGAGGCAAGAGAATCGCCTAAGAGTTGGAGGTTGCTGTGAGCTGTGTGACGCCATGGCACTCTACCGTGGGTGATAAAGTGAAACTCTGTCCCCCCACCCCCCCAAAAGAAAGAAACAGGTTTAGTTTTATAAAAGGATGAGTGGAAAGTCCATGTTACGCAAAACAGAGCACGGACAGCACAAACCTCAGAGTGGAGTGGACCAGTTTGGGAGACAGGGTTCTGCGGTTAAGACGGCAGACTCCCGATTCGAGGACCTGGGCTTCAATTCTGATTCTGACACTTGTGGGCTCTGTGATCTCAGGGAAGTGACTTGTCCTTTCTGAACATTGGTTCTTTATCTGTAAAGGAAAGGAAAACAATAGCAACTCCCTCTTATGATTATATCTGAGGATTCAATAAAATAATGCTGGGAAAACACTCAGCACAGCACCAGGCATATGAAGGTCCGTGGATTCATTCATGTGGCCAGAATTCATTGAACCATCCTGAATTTGTGGTGTTTTCTTGAAAAGCAGCAAGGCATGGAGGTTCCCAGAGGAGGTTCAAATCCTAACCTACCACTTGCTGGCTGTGGGAAAGTTACCCCACCTCTCTGAACCTCAGTTTACCCATCTGTAAAAGGGGAACATTAATAGCTCTTTGAAGCTCCTGGTAAAGAGCCATCTTCTGGGACCCCATATAATGCCCACGTGCCTTGCTTCTGGCAACTGTGCTCTGCCCCTACCTCTAAGCCTCTGTGAATTAAGGCTCATTCTACTTTCACCTATTCATTTCATAGCACTTCAGCCAGACTCAGCTACTGGAGTCCCTTGAACCACCCCTGGGCCTTTGCACACACACTGTTCCTTCGGTCTGAAATGTCCTCCTGCCTCTACCAGGATAATCACGATTCCTCCTGAAAAATCGGGTAGGCTTCCTCCCCTGCCCTCCGGAAGCATCCCCTGAGGCTGGGTCAAGTTTGGCCTTCCTGGGCTCCCCCAGCTCCCCAGTTCTCTGACATGGAGCATGACGAATGTAATTCTTTGTTTGTCTTTTTTTTACAGTTTTTGGCTGGGGCTGGGTTTGAACCCACCACCTCTGGTATATGGGGCTGGTGCCCTACTCCTTTGAGCCACAGGCTGTGCCCTGTTTGTCTATTTTTGAGACAGGGTCTTGTTCTGTTGCCCAGGTTGGAGTGCAGTGGCCCAAGGATAGCTCATGCAACCTCAAACTCTTGGGCTCAAGTGATCCTTCTGCCTCAGCCTCCCGAGGAGCTGGGACTACAGGTGTGTACCACCACACCTGGCTAGTTTTTATGTTGTTTGTAGAGACAGAGTCTTGCTATGTTGCCCAGGCTTGTCTTGCATTCCTGGCTTCAAGTGTTCCTCCCACCTCAGCCTCCCAAAGTACTGGGATTCCACGTGTGAGGCACTACATCAGCCAGTTTAAAGAAGTTATTATGCCCTGCTCCACTCCTCGCTCTTGGTCACAAACCTCTGCTTCCTGTCTTCTGCAGATACACGCCCTCCCCAGGAGACGACACGAACGTGTAACAATCATGATAGGTGCTCCAAAGGCATGAGGTCTCCCTCCACATGCCCACAGCACAGTGGTGGACAGCGCTGCCTCTGGTTACACCTGTCCAGACTCAGTCACCACCTCTGGGGTAACTGCTGCATCCTGGTTGTCATGCAGACTACAGGAGTTCATGTATGTGAGAAGTCCCTGGCACAGTGCTGGGATGAGCACAAGAACTCAATGCAGGGCAGAAGGTGTCTCCTGATAGGACACGGCCCTTTAGACCAAGGCTGGTACAAGAGTGAGACAAGTGAGGCGCCTACCCTGCAAAATGTATAGGGAGGCTCTCACTCTCAGAGACATGCACCTGCAGCCCTGGGTCCTATGGCCACAGAGAAGTCGCAGGTTTCGTTTGCCCCCTGCTGGTCAGTCTGCAGAATGACAGCCTCTCCCGTCCTGTTTCCAGGGGTCCCTGAGCCTCAGCCCCAGGGCCGGCCAGAAAGAGGACAAATCAACAGCTTCAAGGTCCTGCCTCTGCCCCTCTGGGAGCCTCAGATTCTTTAACTGCCAGATGGGGTAGGAGAGTCTGCCTCTCATTCCGCATTGTAAACAGGAAGCATTCCTCAAAGCAACCTCAAATTGTTGGGCTCAAGTAATTCTCTTGATGTAAGCCTCCAGAATAGCTGAGGCTACAGGTGCCCACAACAACACCCAGCTATTTTTAGAGACAGGGTCTCATTCTTGCTTAGGCAGATCTTGAACTCTTGAGTTCAGGCGATCCACCTGCCTCAGCCTCCCAGAGTGCTAGTATTACAGGTGTGAGCCAGTGCACACAGCTGAGGTATTATTTTTATTCCTGTTAGGAAGCTGAGGCCCAGAGAGGTCAATTAACCTGTCCATAGTTGCACAGCTTGTAGGTAGTAGAAGTAGGACTAGAACCTGCCCAATTCTAGCACGAGACTGATATTTGTGTTATAAAACCACTCTACTGCCATTGTGCAGATCCACCCATCTATCTGTCCATTCAATGAGTATTTGTTCAGCACCTACTGTGTGCCAGATGTAGCATGGAGTGCTGGAAAAATGCCAGTCCCGTCCCCAGCAACTGTTCACATGGAAGAGATGAGCGATAATCAAGATAAATAAGCAAAATATATGTCATTTGTTGATTCTTGCTCTGTAAAAAAATAGAGCACAGAGGCTGGGCATGAGGACTCACGCCTATAATCCCAGCACTCTGGAAGACCAAGGCAGGAGGATCCCTTGAGCTCTGAAGTTCCAGACCAGCCTGAGCAAGAGTGAGACCCCATCTCTACTAAAAATAGAAAAATAAGCTGAACATTGTGGTGGGCGCTTGTAGTCCCAGCTACTCTGGAGGCTGAGGCAGGAGGATCTCTTGAGCCCGAAGTTGCTGTGCGCTATGCTGACAACCATAGCATTCTTTGAGACTCTGTGTCAAAATAATAATAATAATAATAGGCCAGGCCTGGTGGTTCACACCTATAATCCTAACACTCTGGGAGGCCGAGACTCGTGAATTGCTTGAGCTCACAAGTTTAAGACCAGCCTGAGCAAAAGCGAGATCCCTGTCTCTACTAAAAATAGAAATATTGGCTCGGCACCTGTAGCACAGTGGTTACAGTCCCAGCCACAAACACCAAGGGTGGTGGGTTCGAACCCAGCCTGGGCCAGCTAAACAACAATGACAACTGCAACAAAAAATAGCTGGGTGTTGTGGCGGTTGCCTGTAGTCCCAGCTACTTGGGAGGCTGAGGCAAGAGAGTGGCTTAAGCCCAAGAGTTGGAGGTTCCTGTGAGCTGTGATGCCATAGCTCACTACCAAGGGCAACATAGTGAAACTCTGTCTCAAAACATAAATAAATAGGGTGGCGCCTGTGGATCAGTGGATAGGGCATTGACCCCATATACTGAGGGTGGTGGGTTCAAACTCGGTTCCTGCCAAACTGCAACAAAAAAATAGCCAGGTGTTGTGATGGGCGCCTGTAGTCCCAGTTACTCAGGAGGCTGAGGCAAAAGAATTGCTTAAGCCCCGGAGTTGGAGGTTGCTGTGAGCTGTGTGACTCCATGGCACTCTACCAAGGGCAATAAAGTGAGACTCTGTCTCTAAAAAAAAAAAAAAAAAAAAAATATATATATATATATATATATATATATATATACACACAAATAAATATAAAAAAATAAAAAATTTAAAAAAAAAATGCAAGAGAATCACTTGGGCCCAAGTTGGAGGTTGCTGTGAGCTGTGACACCACAGCACTCTACCCAGGGCAACAGCTTGAGACTCTGTCTCAAAAAAATTAAAATTAAAAAATTAAATTAAAAAAATAGAGCAGAGATGGAGGGCTGGAGAGTGTTTTAACTTTAAATAATGGGGCAGAGCCTTGTAGACCTTAGTGGGGCAGAGCCTTGTAGACCTTAGGAACCTTGGCTTTCACTGTGAATGAGGTGGGAGCCATGAAGGGTTGCAGCAGAGAAGAGACACTGCTGACTTAGGTTCTCAGGGGACCCCTCTGGCTCTGTGAGAAGGTCAGATTGTTAGGAACGTAGTGCAGACACGGAGCCAGGGAGGAGGTGACATGGAGGCCAGATGATGGTGGCAGTAGGGGTGGGAAGCCTGAGTCTGAACATGGACATATCCTGAAGGTGGAGTCCACAGAAGGGACATGGGGGTGACAGACAGGGGGAAGGGGCTGACTCCCTGAGCTTCTGGGGAGGGAGGACCTGCCTTTGAGCCCGAGAAGAGGCAGAACAGGTTTCAGATGTGTCCATTCTGAGTTGTCTGGGAGTGTGGATGTGAAGTCTGGATTTATCCAAATAGAACAGCTCGCGTTGACTGGCACACTGTCAGCCATGACAAGCCGGCGATCGTTGCTGCCACAGCCTGTGTGGTTATGATGCTGCTGGAATTATAATCACACCAATGCTGGAGAGACCGTTTCTAACTCTGAACAGGGCGCCTGCTGCAGTGTCTCATTTAGCCGGCAGAGGGAGCAAGCGCACAGCGGATCACCCAAGGATGTCGACGCGCCTCCAGGACCAGGTCGTCCTCTGCCAAGTGGCTGCCCTGGGCGGCAGGACGTTTAGCAGCGTCCTAGGCCTCTACCCACTCAATGTCTGTAGCATCCCTCCTTCCCTCCGGTGTGACAACCAAAACGTCTTCAGATACTGCTAAGTGTCCCTGAATGGGAAAATCAAATCAAAATCAGTAGGCAAAGCTCCTGCCCCAAGCACCTGCTTGGCCACCTACACGGGTCACATTCCTGGTCCACCCACTGTGTGCTGAGCCTGCCTTCTGCTGGGGTTCACAAAGATGGACAAGTGGGGTGCATGCCTGCCCTGTGTGGCTCACATCCAAAGGACCCACTACCAGCAGTATCATGCACCCAGACAAAGCTGGCCCCAGGTGACCACCAGGTAGCCATTCCAGACAGTAGAACACCAAGGGTCAAGTTCATTCCACCCCATAGGGGGGGGAGAGCCTTGGGTTCCATCTGGCTATTTATTAGGCCTTCGTAAGGCCCATGCAGGTCACAGTAGCTCTCCAAGCCTTGGTTTCCCCATATGTAGAACGAGGTAGGAGTCAAGACCTCTCTGGCCCTCCAGCAGCTCACAGGCTTGGACAAATGGCATCTGCAGGGTGAATGTTGTTTGCATGAAGCACACACATAAATCCTGACTCTCCCGGCTCATCACCTGACATATAATTATCTTACTCATTTCTCTCGCTTATCATCAGGCTCCCAACTCGAGGATGTGAGCGTCACAAGGGCAGAGACGTCAACATTGCTCGATGCTGAATCTTCAGCACTAGTACTATGCTGTGGGAGATCCTATAGAAACCTAGATCAGATTATGTCCCTGGGAACTCTCCTCACTTGGAATAAAAGCCAAAGTTCTCCCCCACAATCAGTAAGGCCTTCTATGATTAGCTTTCCGATCTCACCCTCCTCCCCTCACCCACTATGTGCCAGCCATGCCAGCCTTCTGGGGGCTTCTCACAAACAGGGTACATTCCTGCCTCAGGAACTTTGCACCTGCTGTTCCTTTTGTTAGAACTCCCTCCCCCACCAGATGTCAGTATGGTTTCTCCTTTTTCTTGAGGTTTCTGCTCAGATGTCACTACTTGACAGAGACCTTGTCCCAGGTACTATCTACCCAATTAATTACCTGACTTTTGATAGCACATATCACTAGAGGAAAGGATCTTGTTGAAAAATTAACTTCTCTGTTGTCTGTCTCCCACACACTCAGAGAAATCCCTGCCCTCTTGGAATCCCCTTATAGTGAGCCAGGTGGTACAGGGCCTATGTGAAGAGGTGACATATAAGGCGTGCCCTGAATTACAGAGCTGCGGGTCATGGGAGAAAGTGAGGAATAGTCTTTCCCGATAGAAGGAACAGCCAGTGCAAAGGCCTAGGGATTGCTCATCCCCCAGAGCTTCCTCAAAGTATCTCCCATGGGCATAGCTGCCTGCTGAGAGCCCTTGAGTCATTTGGAAGCTGTAATGTGTCCTGGACACATAAAGGCCCATTGACAGACAGAGGCGAGGGCCCAGGGCAGCCCAAGTGGGTGGCTCCCTCCTGTTAGCTCCCAGGGAGGTCTGGCTGAAACAATGGAAAGGCCAGAGCTTCCCAGGAGACTCAAATTTCCCTGGAGTGAGGGAGAAAAATGCAGGAAGCCTGGTTATGTGAACATGCAGGGCCACTGAGTGACCTTGCTAGCTGAGTGACTTTGGCCATGTCATGGCCCTCTCTGTGCCTCGTTCCCTGTAAAATGGGGTGAAAAATAGACCCAACCTTTCAGAGTTGGTGTGAGACGACATGGGCAGAGGAGTTGGAACCGTGCATGACCCAGCAAGTGTTTAATAGCAGATGGCAGTCATCTGTGGTGGCTAGTTGTAGTGACCAGCTGTGGTGGCCGGCTGCGGTGGCCAGCTACCATGGTACCAAGCACGAAGACCAGTAAGTGGGCATGGGGGGGGTTTCGAGTTCAGACAGACCTGGATCTCCTGCTTTCTAGCTTGGTGGCCAGCTCTGAAAAGCCGTAATCCCATCTTTCTGTGCCTCAGTTTCCCCTTCTGTAAGGCAGGCATAAGGAGAGACGTACCCAGGGTAATGGCCGCACAGCCCCCAGCACAGAGGGCCCAGCACTGTGACTACAGAATGTTCCAGGGCTTCAGAGTACAGCCTGGGTGGGGGAGGGGCAGATCAAGGCAAGTACAGGCCTCCAGATAGGGAGATGAGAGTGGCCTGAGGAAACCTATGGAGCCAGCAGCGTGGCTGTGAGCAAACATTAGCACAAGCAGGAGCTGGGCCTCACTCCAAGCGCATGTTCCCCACTGACTGGTAACAGGCCTCTGGAAAGGCCCCACTGAAGAGCTAAGATAGGAGGGATGTGAAGAACATAGACCTGGGGTCAGCCAGCTGGTTCAAGACCCCGGTACAAGCTGTGTGTCCTTGGGCATAATACTCAACTTCCCTGTGCTTTGGTTTCCTCACGTGTGAAACCAGGATGAGATCATGTCCACTAGGCCATGGGGTAGGTGTGCGATCCTGATGAAGGAGTGTTTCAGGTCAGGCGTGGTGGCTCACACCTGTAATCCCAGCACTCTGGGAGACCGAGGGGGGTGGATTGCCTGAGCTCAAGAGTTCAAGACCAGCCTGAGCCAGAGGAAGACCTCGCCTAGTCTCTAAAAATAGCCAGGCATTGTGGCAGGCGCCTGTAATCCCAGCTACTTGGGGGCTAAGGCAAGAGAATCACTTAAGCCCAAGAGTTGGGGGTTGCCGTGAGCTATGATGCCAGGGTACTCTACCAAGGGCGACAAAGTGAGACTCTGTCTCAAAAAAAAAAAAAAGAAAAAAAAAGAAAAAAAAAATGACCTATAGGCTGCAGGTCTTAGTTGATGATGCAGGATCCGGAGGGCATTGACACACATGAGAGCTGGGAGTGGAAGGGGTGTGAACAGGGCAGGGCAGGGCCAGGAGGCAGAGCAGGCAACCCCCGCGGAGCACATTTACAGGTTCAGCTGCGGGCTGGGGTAGGGAAGTGTGCCTTAGGCTTAGAAAGCAGCAGGAGCAAAGATCTTGAGAGTGTAAAACAACTTGGTGGCAGTGGCAACGACCTTAAGTATCCTGAGAGCTCCTATCAGAACAGTGACCTGGACCCAGACAGGGAAAGCAGCATTCTAAGATCGGAAGTGTGGGCTTTGGCTTGGGGCAATAGGGAGCCATTGAAGGTTTGGTAGTTGAGGGTCAAGTTTCACTTCCCTGACAGCTGATCTAACTAGGATGCTCTCCAGCTTCATCCCCTGCACCCACTTTAGGGCCTGCTCGGGGAAATGGTTTTGAATGAATACATGAATTAATGGGTGAATAAGAAATTAGCCACTAGTTTCACCACTTCCAGGGTACGGGATACCTCCAGGGCCTTAGCCATCCAGAATGGCTGATGTTGTAAGGTGTTCTTACTGTGCACCTTCTGTGTGCCAGGTGTTGGGAAGAGCCAGGAATGAAACAGATCTAGTCCCTGCCCCGTGGAGCTCCATTCCGGTGACAGACAAGGAGCAGGTCAACAAATAAGATTCTTCTAGACAGAGCTAAGTGCCACGGAGCAGAGAGAACACAAGTAGGAGGGCGATGAGGGGGACTTCGGAGGGGCTTCGCTGAGGAGGTGGCTCTGGAAAGGGGGAGGTTTGAAGGAACAGCCACATGAACAGCTGGGAGCAAGGCTTGCCTGGCAGTGGGATGGGCAGAGGCACATGTCCAGAGGTGGGACTGAGCTCTGTGAGGTGGACAGGCAGCAGGTGGCCAGATGGGCCGGAGCAGAGGGAGCAAATCAGGAGGGCAGAAGAGGTCACGTGGAGGTGGGCAGGCCAGACCCCTCAAGGCCTTGAGGATGAGGCATAGGACTTTCTTCCCAGTGCAGTGGGAGCCTCCTACCAAAGTGCTTAACTGTTATCACTCCCATTTCACAGATGAGGAAACTGAAGCTCCAGAGGCTGAATGATTTATCTAAGGTCTCATAGCTGCCAAGAGACAGAGCCAGCTCCAGCCCGAGCAGGGCTGGAAGGGACTGACAGATGCCACCTGGATTCAGCACAGGCCCCATCTTCTAAACCCCTCCCTGCGACCTCTAGCTGACACCAGCTGTTGGCAGGCATGAAGGTCCCGAACCGTGGGGTGGAGAACACGGCCAGACCTTGACCAGCAAACTCTGCTGAGTCACCACACCAGACCCAGAGCTGACCTCTAAAAGCTGGGAGCCGCCCCAGGGCCTGTCTTTGGCACCTTGCCCCACAGCTGCCAAACACATTCACACCCTTTCTGCTCCCCAGGCAGTTCCGGCCACTGATGCCAGAGCTGGGTGCCCCACAAGAGCCACAGTGATAAAGTGCCACTAGATAGGCCCTCCTTCCTTTGCTGTGTGGCCTAATGCAAGCCCCCTGCCCTCTCTGGCCAGCAGTGTACCTGCTGTCCCACCCAAGCCCAGTCCCTGCTGCCCCTCCCTTTGTACTGAGTGAGGCCTGGGCCAATTACTGATTCTGTGTTTAGTTGGACTGGAGAGCAGAAGGGTAGGACAGATAAGTGCAAGCGTGCGAGCCCTATAGGCCCTCAGGCCTAGACTCCTATGGGTGCAGCAGAGACTCAGGCTGCCCTATCAGAACCTCAGGGGTCCCACCCGGAAAATAGGAGCCAAGAAGAGGGAGACTTCTACAGCATTGGCTTCTATAAGTTAGCTAGCAAGGCGGGGGAGAGAGAGTGCGCACAAGCTACCAGTTATTGAACACTAAATACGTGCTGGGCATGCTACAGCTATTATCTCATTTCATCTTTTTGTTTTTTTGGAATTTTTTTTTTTGGATAGAATCTCACTATGTCACCCTCTCACCCTCAGTAGAGTGATGCAGCATCACAGCTCACAGCAGCCTCCAACTCTTGGGTTTAAGAGATTCTCTTGCCTCAGCCTGCTAAGTAGCTGGGACTACAGGCGCCCGCCACAACAGCCAGCTATTTTTCATTGCAGTTGTCATTGTTGTTTAGCTGGTCTGGGCCGGGTTTGAACCCTCCAGCCTCAGTGTATGTGGCTGGAGCCATAACCAGTGTGCTACGGGTGCCTAGCCTTATTTAATCTTTTTAAAACTGATGATGATGATTCTCATTTTGCAGATGAGGAATCAAGATCTGGAGAAGTAAAGTCCTTGCCCAAGGTCCTCAAGCCAGGAAGCAGCAGAGCCAGGATCAAATCCAGGTCTGTCTCATTCCAGGACCCCTTTGGCTGGACCCAGAAGCCCTGCAGATTCTACACTCCCTGCCCCCCAGAAGTGCAGCGCTCTGGACCACATCTTAAGGGGCCACCCAGGCCTGGCAGTGAACCAGTGCTGCAAAGTGGGTCTGTTGGAGCTTGGTTGGTAGCTTCCCTGGGGACAGTCCTGGGCAATCACAATTTAAAGGTTGTCAGTCATCAAAACTGCCTCCGTGCTGGAGCCTGCTCTATGTTGAGGACATCTCTTCCATAGAACCAGCCGCCTCATCCTACAAGTTGTCTGGGGCCTATGTGGCCCATTTTAGAGATGTAAAAACTGAGGCCCGGAAAGTCCCTGTAACTTGCCCAAGGTCACACAGGAAGTCCCTGTAACTTGCCCAAGGTCACACAATTGGTGATACTGGAACCCAACTGCCCCTCTGACACAGCCTCTGGCTCTCCCAGGGTTGCCCATGTTAAAACACAGGCAGTATGGTCCCCAACCCTCATGATCTTCCAACATGGGCCCCCTTCCTCCAGTCCCTTCCACGGCCAAATTTTACTTCTGATAAAAGTGGTCACATCCTCCAACCCTCTTCCACACCTCCATCCCTCCCAGACATCCTCCTGTTTTCCATCCTTGGTGCCACCCTCTGCCTCTTGATGTCACAATCCTCTCTGCCAAGTCAAGCTGGGGCACCCCATGCCTGTGGTCACCTCTCAGCGATGGCCACCACTGCTGACCACCCTCCCCTTCCCAGATATCCTCACAACAGCCTCGGGTCGGACACTGGATGCTCCTCACAGCCCTGCCTGTTGCCCTCCCTGCTGGTGGCTCCTCTGTGGCCTGAACCAAACATGTGCTCTGATAAATTTGACTCCCAGCAGCACCCTTGACTTCTCTCCTGGGCTCTGGACTTGAATATAGTTATCTACTTGAAACTTCCTAAACACATTTGCCCAAGAGTTATCCCTACCCCAGTCTTTGCTCCTCAGTGGCGCCACCTGGAGCTCAAGCCCCACCGTGAGGCATCTTTCTCCGTTCCTCTGTTTCCCTCACCACATCCTCCAAAATGTGTCCTGAATCCTCCATCCCTCATCTTTACAGCCCCCCTGTCCCTGACCTGGCCCAGGCCACCCATCCTTGCCCACAGGCTCCTTGCTGGGTTCTCTGCTGTTACATTTGCTCCCCATGGAACTTTCAGGAACATAAATCAATGACATCGCTGAAAACCGACCTTGGCCTATGACAAGCCCCCATGTACCTCTCCAACTTTCCTTCCTCCCTTCTTCTTTGTCCATATTTTCTTTTCTTTTTTTGAGACAGAGTCTCAAGCTGTTGCCCTGGGTAGTGCTATGGCATCACAGCTCACAGCAACCTCCAACTCTTAGGCTTAAGTGATTATCTTGCCTCTGCCTTCAGAGTAGCTGGGACTACAGGCTCCTGCCACAACACCCCACTATTTTTTGGTTGCAGTTGTCATTGTTGTTGAGCAGGTCCGGACCGGGCTCAAACCCGCTGGCTTTGGTGTATGTGGCCAGAGCCCTACTCACTGAGCTACAGGCACCAAGCCTACCTGGCTATTTTTTATTGCAATTGTCATTGTTGCTTAGTTGGCCCGGGCCAGATTCAAACCTGCCAGCCTGGGTATATGTGGCTAGCACCATAACCACTGGGCTATGGGCCGCTCTTTGGCCATATTGATGGCCTTTCACTTTCTCCAACAAGCCCCATTCTTTCCTTCCTTGGGGCCTTTGCACTTGCTATTTCTTCTATCTGTAACTCTCCTCTCTCTGCTTTTCCCACAACTGCCTCTTTATCTTTCTTTAAACCTCAGTTCAGTCATCACCTCCTCAGAGGTCATTTCCCTGACCATCCAGTTGAAGGAGCTCCACCCCCCATCCTGCTTACTCTCACTCTCATCATCCTGTTTGCTTCCTTCAAGACTCTTAATGATGTCTGAAGCTCACTTATGTGTTGAGTTGCTTACTGTCCATCTATCCTTCCTCCCCAGAATGCTGGGTCCTCGAAGCAGGGATTTCTGTCTGTCTTGATCACTGCTGTAAATAGAAACCATGTCTACACAGTGCCTGGCACATACTAGATGCTCAATAAATATTGGATGGTGGCTCGGCACCCGTAGCTCAGTGGTTAGGGCACCAGCCACATACACCAAGGCTGATAGGGTCAAACTGAGCCTGGGCCTGCTAAACAACAATGACAACTATGAAAAAAAAAAAAATAGCCAGGCGTTGTGGCAGGCACCTATAGTCCCAGCTAGTGGGGAGGCTGAGGTAAGAGAATTGATTAAGCCCCAAAGTTTGAGGTTGCTGTGAGCTGTGACTGAGGGTGACATAGCGAGACTCTGTCTCAAAAAAAAATATTGGATGGATGGATGGGAGGATGGATGGATGGGAGGATGGATGGATGGGAGGATGGATGGATGGGAGGGTGGATGGATGGGAGGGTGGATGGATGAGTGGATGGATGGATGGGAGGATGGATGGATGGGAGGATGGATGGATGGGAGGATGGACGGCTATGCAACCAGATAAATGAACCTAAACTACATTTTTCTTTCTTTTTTTTTTTTTTTTTTTGAGACAGAGCCTCAAGCTGTCGCCTTGGGTAGAGTGCCGTGGCATCACAGCTCACGGTAACCTCCAACTCCTGGGCTCAAGTGATTCTCCTGCCTCAGCCTCCCAAGTAGCTGGGACTACAGGCGCCCGCCACAACGCCTGGCTACTTTTCTGGTTGCAGCCATCATTGTTGTTTGGCGGGCCCGGGCTGGATTCGAATCCACCAGCTCAGGTGTATGTGGCTGGCGCCTTAGCTGCTTGAGCCACAGGCACTGAGCCTAAACTACACTTTTAATCACACCACTCTCCTGTTCAAGAACCTACCCTGACTCCCCACTCCCTGGATATTAACAAGAGCAAACTCTCTCTTGGGAGACTCAAAGCTTTCTGAACTGGTGCCAAAGGAGATACGGCACACCCAGAAAATAAACAAGTCATTTATATTGAAGCATTAGGAAGTGGACCAGTTAGCCATCTCCTCCCTGACCTGGTCATGAGCCATTTGAAAACAGGATCATTTTTATCTCTGTATCTCAGCATTGAGCCCCTGGTCAGCACATGAGAATGTTTGATGAATGAATACACAAGTGAGTGACGAAAAGAGGAAGTAAAAGCACCTCCTTAAGCCCTGAGAAACCAGCAGTGAGAAGGCCCCAGAAGCAGGAAACTCCAGGCCCAGAAGGCTCAGCTTGCCAAACTTAGAATACTAAAGCAGTTTCACTGTTTCAGGTCACTGCTTCTGGTCAAGGTTTTAAAGTATGTAAAACTGGGTTGACAGGAAAATTCTGAAACTTACTGGAAATGAAAACAGAAACCTGACTGGCAGTATCTCTCAGCAGACTGATTTGAATGACAGTGACCGGATCTTCCAGATCCAAGAGCTACACAGTGTCAGACTAAAAAAAACACACTTGCATGAAATTTCAACCAAAGTCACAAAGACTCACGGCACTGAAAGTGACAGTTCTTGAGATTTCCTGTTCTGCTGACTTATCTCTGGCCTTTGCAGACCTCAGGCCCTTCCAACACTAAGCTCTTCTTAGTTTGGGGGTGGAGCTGTGATGAGAAGAGCAGGAGCCCCCTCAGCTCTGCCAGCAGCTGTGCCCTTGGGTGGGCCTGTCCCTCAGTCTTTGTTTCTGGAGAATGGACTTGCTCAGAATGGCATGTTGTACTTTTTGTTTGGCTCTTCTGATCCATCACCCATCTTTGGTTGTGTTCACTGAGAACAGAGGCTTTGCATGCAGGTGGTTTCTGCGGTGTGTGGGAAGGCACCTGTGGGAAGGTGAGGCCAGCTCAACAGGGGACACGACTGTGGGGCCAGGGTGCACCAGAGGCCTCAGTAGAGCTCTGAAGCTGGGACAGCCCTTCTGAGTTGTCCACATCAGGACAAAGAGACGGGGTCTTTTGACCCCCATGTCAACCAGACATTGGATGTGGGCTGCACTCGTGGAGGGGCACAGTCTTACGCGGAGTGCTTCTCTCTGTCTGAAGGTGAATCCTGGAGCTTCTGCCCTGCAGAGAGATCTAGGATGTACTGCGGTGTCCACTACAGTCTGAGCCTCCACCACCTGGAACCAACCCATTGCCTCAGGCGCCCACTGGGCTTCAGCTTCCACCAACACAAACCTAGTCTCCACCGGGGGCCTAAAGCCAGAGGGACTCTCTCAATGTATGAATCAGATCACTTCACTCTGCTGCTCGAAACCCTCTCCTGGCTTCTCAGAACAAAACACATGCAACAAAATCCCATGTGATCCCTGCCTTGGCCTCCCAGAGTGCTAGGATTACAGGCGTGAGCCACTGCCACCGGCCACAGGGGCTCCTATTTTTTTTTTTTTTTTTTAGAGACAGTGTTTTACCTTGTCACCCTTGGTAGAGTGCTGTGGCGTCACAGCTCACAGCAGTCTCCAGCTCTTGGGCTTAGGCAATTCTCTTGCCTCAGCCTCCTGAGTAGCTGGGACTACAGGGTGCCTGCCACAACACCTGGCTGTTTTTTTTGCAGTTTGGCCAGGTCCAGGGTTTGAACCCTCCACCCTTGGTATATGGGGCTGGTGCCCAACTCACTGAGCCACAGACGCTGCTCCAGGGCTCCTATTTTTTAACAAGTTAGGAACATGGGGTCTCTTTTGATGATTTCTTTCTTTCTTTTCTTTTTTTTTTTGAAATAGAGTCTTATTTTTTCACCCTGGGTCTAGAGTGCTGTGGCATCATAGCTCACAAGCAACCTCAAATTGTTGGGCTGAAGCTATCCCCTTGTCTCAGCCTCCCTAGTAGTTGGGACTATAGGTACCCACCACCACACCCAATTAGTTTTTCTATTTTTAATAGAGACAAGATCAAGATCTTGCTCTTGTTTAGACTGGTCTTGAACTCCTGAGCTCAAGGGACTTTAAAGCACTTCAGCATCCCAGAGTGCTGGGATTACAGGTGTAAGCCAACACTCCTGGCTAAGACTGAGATTCTTACCCTCAAGTTTTTGGTTTCGAGCGGGGAGACAGATAATGAACTAAGGAACAAATAAATAAATGAAGTGATAGGCAGTGCCCGTAGCTCAGTGGTTAGAGCACCAGCCATATACACTGAGGCTGGCAGGTTGGAACCCGGGCCCGGGTCAGCTAAACAACAATGACAACTGCAACAAAAAAATAGCCGGGCGTTGTGGCGGGCACCTGTAGTCCCAGCTACTTGGGAGGCTGAGGCAAGAGAATCACTTAAGCCCAAGAGTTTGAGGTTGCTGAGAGCTGTGATGCCACAGCACTCTACCCAGGGTCACAGCTTGAGACTCTGACTCAAAAAAAAGAAGTGATTTGCCTCCTGGCTAGAGGTATAAAGAAAAATTACATAGCAGGATGGCGGGGACTGTGGATAGTTCAGACTAGGTGTTCAGTGAAGATGCCTCTGGAGCAGGTGGGCTCCCAGCACAGGGAAAAGTAAGGGAACCCCCCCCAAAAAAACAATGTTCCCAATGTCAGCTTTAAATGCACACCAATTACTGACTTACTACCCTACAGAAGAACTGCCAGGCTCAGATACAAAATTTAACCTCTGTCCTTGAAACTGAATTCATTCAGCAAGGGGCCAAAACATTTTTTCTCTAAAAGGAGAGATAGTAAAACTTTGGGGGCTATGACAATGCTGGGGTGCTTTAGGCCTCAGGAGCAATCTCAGGAAACAGACTATCTCTCTCTCTCTGACTTTCTCCCACCCTTCTTCCACCTGCCCAGGGCAGGACCTGTCTAGTTTTTCCCCACATGTCTGATTGTGGATCATAAGACCTTCATTGCAGAAGGGACTCTGCCCTACATCCGGGAGGAATGATGTTGCACAGATCAGCCAAGAAGAATCTGGACAGGCCTTGCTGGGTTTCCCCACTAAGTCTGATTAGTACGTATGACCATACCCTTTTTGTCCAGTTACATTTCTGTGTGGCAGTCAATCGCCCCTCTGCAGCAAAGTCTCCATAAAAGGTCCAAGAAGAAGGGTTCAGGGAGCTTCCAGATAGCTGAGCATGTGGAGGCTTGCACAAGGTGAACCCATCCAAATGCCAGAAGGTGGCCCACCCTTCTCTGGACCTTGCCCTGTGTATCTCTTCATCTGACTGTTCACTGGTGCCCTTTAATATACCCTTTGTAATAAAGCAGTATAAGTGTTCCCTGAGTTCTAGGAGCATCTCTAGCACCTGCACCCACAGAGGAAGTTATGGGAACCCCAACTAGAAGCTGATCAGTCAGAAGTTCTAAAGGCCCAGACTTGCACCTGGTATTAAGGAGGGGGCATTTTGGGGACTGAGTCCTCAACCTGTGGGATCTGAAGTTATCCCCAGAGAGTGTCAGAATTGAATTGAATTGGAGGACACCCTGCTGGTGTCTGCTGTTTGTGTGTGGAAAGTCCCCACCCATTTGGTCACAGAAATCTGTGTTGATTGCTGTGAGAGCAGAAGAAAGACAATTCTTGTTTTTGACACTCTCACGGAGGCCATGTGCTCTCTGTCACTGCTCAACTGTTCAATTCTGCCATTGCAGCTGGAAGCAGCCATTGATAAGATGTTAAAAAACAAACAGGGTGGCACCTGTGGCTCAAGGTGGTCGGGCGCCGATCCCATATGCTGGAGGTGGTGGGTTCAAACCCAGCCCTGGCCAAAAACCACATACACACACAATAAATAAATAAATAAATAAATAAATAAATAATCAATTAAAAAACAAACAAACAGGTGTGGCTGTGTTCCAATAAAACTTTATTTACAAAAACAGGCAGTTGGGCAGTTGGTCAACCCTTGAGTTAGGCTAAAAATCAACTGAAATATGAACAGTGAAGGAAGATTACAGCACAAGGAAGGGACCCCAGGGGAAAAAAAAAATAACAATGTGCCCAGCTAGTTCATCGCCATGTAACCCATAATAGCAATAAGAGGGAAGGAGACGAAACCAGCTGGCAAGAGAAGAATGGCCACACAAACCGGCTTTGTCAACACTAAGGAAAAGGAAGTGACAGATTATACAGGATCATGGAATGCTGCCGAGTGAGGAAAGGGCTGGTTGGAATATCAACCTGTACATTCTCTGATCCTGGGACATGGCGGAGGAGCAGTGACTGGAGATCTGGGGTGATGGGGACACTATAGTTTTGTGTCTGTCATTTGGCCTGCACAGATGATCAAAACCAGGGTGGAAGCAAAACAGTTTAGAACTGAAAGGAGCTATAGGGAATTTTTTCTTTTCTTTCTTTTTTTTTTTTTTTTTTGGGGGGGGGTCTTTCTTCCCAACTGGGACAGGGACAATGACTCTGTTTTGTTTGGGTAGGATTTCTTGGATTCTCTTGAGGTGGCTTATTCACATAGGTGCCCGTGGCCTTACATGCAGCTGTGTGCACTGCGGTGCACATGACATCATAGCAGAAGACTGGACCAACTTCCATGTCCATCAGGAAAACAGCTACATAAATCACATGCCTCCTTACAATGCACTACAATAGACAGCCATTCAAGGAATGAGAGCTGCAGTCATCCACTCAACAAATTCAATTGAACACCTGCCATGTGCTAGAACCAGATCTGACACCAGGGACCCAGTGGAGAGCAGAAGAAATCCTCCCCTTCATGGGGATCGTTACATTTTAGTGGGGTTGATGCTGAATGAATAAAGAACAGCAACAAAAAAATACGATTCAGAGTGGGGATTCTTGGGAAGAAAATAAAGCAGGGTGAAGGGACAGAGCAAGGGAAGCGGCATCTTTGACCGAGTGCTATCAAGGCCTCTCAGAGAAGGTGACATCTGAGGTTTATTTGAAGAAGGTCATGGAAAAGATGTCTCCAAGAACATTAAGATAAAAACCAAAAGCAGGGCTGGGTGCTATGGCATCCTAGCACTTTGGGAGGTAGGAGGATCAGTTGTGGCCAGAATTCGAGACCAGCCTAGGAAACATATCAAAACACATCTCTATGGCTCAGCGTCTATAGCACAGTGGTTACAGCGCCAGCCACATACACCGAGGGTGGTGGGTTCAAACCTGACCCAGGCCAGCTAAACAATTGCAACAATAACAACAAATAGCTGGGCTTTGTGGCAGGCGCCTGTGGTCCCAGCTACTTGGGAGGCTGAGGCAAGAGAATCATTTAAGCCCAAGAGTTTGGGGTTGCTGTGAGCTGTGATGTCACAGCACTCTATCGGAAACAACATAGTAAGACTCTGTCTCAAAAAAAAAAAAAAAAAAAAATCTCTACACAAAGTTTTAAAAATTTGCCAGGTGTGGTAGAAGGCGCCTGTAGTTCTACCTACTCAGGAGGCTGAGGTGGGAGGACTGGTTGAGCGCAGGAGGCTGAGGCTTCAGTGAGCTATGGTCAATCATACCACTGCATTCTATCTAGTCTGGGCAACAGAGCAAGACCCTGTTTCTTAAAAAAAAAAAAAATTAAAAGTTGCCTGGCACAGTGCCTCATGCCTGTAGTCCCAGCACTGGGGGAGGACAGGCCAGTGGATTGCTTGAGCCCAGGACTTTGAGACCAGCTTGAGCAAAAGCAAGACCCCGTCTTTAAAAATAGCTGGGTATTGTGGCAGGCGTCTATAGTCCCAGCTTCTTAGGAGGCTGAGTTAAGAAGATCACTTGAGTCCAAGAGTTTGAAGTTGCTGTGAGCTATCATGCCACAGCACTCTACCAAGGATGACTGAGAGTCTGTCTCAAAAAAAAAAAAAATCAAAAGTAATTGCACGGGCTGGGAGTGGTGGCTCATGCCTGTAATCCTAACACTCTGGGAGGCCGAGGTGGGTGGATTGCTTGAGCTCACAAGTTCAAGACCACCCTGAGCAAAAGTGACATCCATCTCTACTCAAAATAAAAAGAAACTGAGGCAAGAGGATCGCTTGAGCCCTTGATTTGGAGGTTGCTGTGAGCTTTGACATCACAGCACTCTACCCAAGGGCCACAGCTTGAGACACTGTCTCAAAACAAACAAACAAACAAAAGCAAAAGTAATTGCAGGACAATTTACCTTTTTAAAAAAATACTATTGATGTCACTATCTCCCTACATATGCATATAGGTACATAAATATAGACATCCACCAGACTGCTAACATTAAAGGGGAGATTTAAAACTTACTTTCTAGGATGGTGCCTGTGGCTCAAAGGAGTAGGGTGCTGGTGGTGGTGGGTTCAAACCCAGCCTGGGCCAAAAACTGAAATTAAAAAAAAACCCTTACTTTCTAACAAGCATGGACCCATGTATTACTTTTATAGTAAAATGACTTTTTAACTGCCTCTGTGAACAAAAGCTGTTAAGAGCACATATCCAAAATTATGTCAGAAGTAGCCCAGGGGCAAAAGAGTCCCCAGCTAGTTCTTATGCTAACTTTGGGACCTCAGGCAAGCTATGGCTTCTGTTCCTCTAGGGCAGCAGTCCCCATCGCTCTCCTAGGAGTTGTCTGGCAATTCCTGGTGGGTATTTCTGGTTGGCACCTAGAAGGTAGAGGCCGAGTGCTGCCAAATACCCTACAGTGCTCAGACCAGTTCCCTCCTTTTCTTTTCTTTCTTTTTTTTTTTTTTTTAGGACACATTAAAATTTGCTTTAATACTTCTTTGGGTGGGGAAAAAACACTTGTAGTGAATGAACAAAAAACATTTTTATGCTATTATTTGTATCTACCATGCCGTGAATTCATAGGGGAAGAGGTTCCAGTAGCTTAGGGAGGCACCTTGCCATTGAATGTGACAAAGTGTTGATTGACTT